>ML797585.1:309637-330411 GCA_009831015.1 Picea engelmannii | reverse complement strand
ACATTAGGTTTCTAACAGACTGTAGGAGAAGGCATCTAAATGCAAGATCTTCTTACATTCAAACGCAAAAAACCAGAGAATACAACAATGCAACAATAAATCCTTTATCGTAACATGATTGCAATAATTCGCACGAATCAGTCGTTCACGAAATCTCTCAGCATGAGATGAAAATTAGATGGAGTAAGAAATATTATCTGTCATAAAACAAGAAATCTCACATACAGATGCATAACCAGAGAACTAGAGTGTTTGCTAAAACTTTACAATCGGGAGCTTCGCTCTACCATCCATCCCCCCTTTTTTTACAAAATGCCAAGACTGAGTCTATATACTCAGGAAAATTCACCTCACAGAGGTGTGTCCAGTCACCCAAGGCTTGGTGTCCCTTCAGTCCAATTTGTATTGATATTTTTCTTCGAGCACCACCTTAACTGCGCATGGCTCCTGTAAGGAAGGTCACTGAGCCATTAAGTGTCAAGCTAGCATGTGCAGATTTTTCTGTTTATTCGAAGACTTCAACATGGCTCCTTGGAAAAATTGGTACACAGGACCCCCTTCGAGCAGACCGCTTGCCAGATTCTCCATACCTCACACTTAATGAGTGAAAGGAGGTTTCAACCACCCATTCTTGCCTTCATTAACTCCAAACGAGAAACAGGATTGAGATCGGATTCGATGGTGCCTGGAGATCGCGATGATCCCCTCTGTAACTGAACTCGATGCCTTTGGCCCCTCTTACACAACTCTTTTTGTTTCCCAAGCGACCACAGGTTGTGACCCTGTGCTTACTCTCAACGGTGCTTTCGACGTTCATGAATAGGAAGGGGCTGATCCCTGTCCCTTGAAACCACGATGAGCGAAACACCGAGATGGCTTGGGTTGGCAACGTGCATCCCCCTAGATCTGACGGCTCTGAACTCACCCGATGATGTTGTGGGCCCCAAGTCCTGGACGCTCTCATTGCTTCATGCATCAGGGATATGAGGGAGCTGCTTCTTGCGCTTAGAAATCGCGATGGGCGAAGAGGCGGGGAGCCTAATCGCACGCCAGGTGTCTCCCACGGGCGGACGGTCGAGATTGCTTCGTGATACTGCGGGCTCGGCTTTGAGCACCTTCAGTGCTTTCGGGGTTTGGGGTTTCGAGAGATAGGACAACATGGAACCTTCACCCTTTGAACTCCCAATTGCCGAAATGTCGACACGAGTAGATCTCGCGCCACGCGTCCTATGGATGGATGGATGTTATCTTTCCCTGCACACAATGTGGACACCATCTATTGCGTTATCTTCGGTGCAACTTTTCTATTCGCGATTTCCCACCAACCGTTGATATGCTCATGTGGATGGATCTAGACCGCTGACACCATAACTTTGCCTGCTCACTTGATTTTAAGTCCGAAAAGGACTTCTTCTGTTCACTGCGCTTGGGCGCCCCTCGTGCAACTTGCAGACCTGGACATCCCGATGCCGAAGACAAGTAATGTCTCTAACATTAGGCTCCATGGGGGATAGAGTTGTCCCTGTGATGCTCTAAGGACTCATTTTTCAGTTCTAGTGCCTTGTTGTTGGTATATGGAGTCATTTACTAAGACAAAACAATAAAAGTAAAAACGAAGAACAGAAAATACAATATTTACAAAACACAGGGGCCACGGAAGGCTTAGACAAAATATTTTTTAAGAAAATGCCCATTTACTGGGCTGCCGAAAACTTCTTCGCCCTCCAAATATTGCAACCTGTACGTGTTATTTGAGAAAACCTCAGAGATTCTGAAAGGCCCAATCCACAGGGCTTCAAATTTGTCGTGCTTGCCCTTGTCTTGTTTAGGAGCATCCCATTTCAGCAACAGGTCTCCTACCCGAAATTCTTCCTTCTTGGCCTTCTTATCAAAAACCTGCTTGATCCTTTGTTGATGATCCTGAATTTTGTCCATTACCTACTCTCTAGCTTGTTGGACTTCTACCAGTTGATGAATCCTTCTAATCATTCCATTGGGCTCTTCTTGATAATCCTGGAAGAATTTCGCTACAGGTATAGCCAGCTGAGAAGGGAAGACAGTATCTGCCCCGTAAACTAACTGGAAAGGGGAGATGCCTATAGATCTCTTTGTGGTCACCCGATTGGCCCATAGGGAGAATTTCAGCTTCGAGTTCCAAGCCCTTTTGTTGTCTTCCAACAGTCTTTTGATGATCCTTATCAGGATTTTGTTGGAGGACTCTACTAAACCATTTCTCTGGGGCTAGTATGGGGTGGAGTGAATCAGTTTGATCCCAAATTGTTCACAGAACTTGACTAACTACTCATCCTTGAAAGAGGCTACGTTATCAGTAACAATCTTCCTTGGGCATTCGAACCTTACAATGAGGTCTTCCAGGAACCCAATGATTACCTTGTGGGAATCATTCCTGGTGGGGATAGCTTCAATCCACTTAGTAAAGAAATCTATGGTAGTCAGGATCCATCTGTGTTGTCCAATGGAAGCGGGGTGGATTTCTCCAATAAAATCTAGGCCCCATTGCTGGAAAGGTCCCGAAAAAACTACAGGCTGTAAAGGCAGAGACTTGAGATATTGCTTTCCTGAAAATCTTTGGCATGGGATACAGGCTCTAACTCCTCTATGGACATCAGCGAGCAAGGTGGGCTAGTAGTACCCAGCTCTGAGAATGTTGTGAGCCGTGGTCTTCCAGAAATGGTGCCCTCCACATAGGCCGCTGTGAAATTCAACCATGATTATGCCGGCCTCTTGTGGATCCATGCATTTTAAAAGCACTCCCAGGGGGTCTTTCCAGTATAAAATTTGATTGATAAGGCAGTACCTAACTGCCTTGAGCTTTAGAGCTCTTTCTTTGCTTCTTTGCAGACCATCTAGGGGCCGCAACTCCTACAGAAAATATATGACATCCTTATACCAAGGACATTGAGCCAACAAGGGTTTTGTTTGAGGGCCTGCATCGGACAACTGATTTTGTTGATTTCCTGATTGTTCATTGGAAAAATCCACCCCCAAATCTTTATGATTAGCTTCAGCCAATAGCTTGGCTAAGCCTTGACCCTTGATCAATCTGGTAGGCCTTATCTTCAAGTCAAATTCTAGGATCTTGGCTATCCATTTACTCATCTTCCCGTCAATGTCGGGTTGGATAAGGATGTCCTTCACAGAGGCTAAAGGAACGTATGCGATCACTTTTGAGTGCAAGACGTAGACTCTGAAAGCTTTGAGAGCTTTCACTAAAGCATAGGCATGCTTCTCCATGATTTCATACCTAACCTCTACATATCTTAATGCCTTGCTGAAGAAGGTGATGGGTTGCTCTCATCCTTCCTCATTTTTCTGCAACAAGACCGCTACTACTATGCCAAATGAAGCGAAAGAGAAGATCAGGAAATCTTTGGAATAGTCAGGACTGATCAGCACGGGTGCCTCAGTCAATTCCCTCTTTATTTGGACAAAAGATTCCCTGGGTTAAGCTGTCCATTTCACTTCATTTCCCTTCCTGAGCATGGTTGTGATGTGTTTCACCAGCTCAGCAAAATTTGAGACGAATCTCCTCAGAAAATTAATCTTCCCCAAAAAGGCTTGAACTTCCTTCTTAGATCTGGGAAGTGACAGGGTCCGAATTGCCTCTACCCTGCTAGGATCAATCCTCACTCCTTCTGCTGATACTATGTGGCCTAACAGCTTCCCTTCTTTCATAGAAAACAAATATTTCTTGGGATTTAGGGAAAGGCCAAACCTCCGACACTTCGAAAAAAAAAAATTCAGGTGACAGCAGTGCTCTTTGTCAGACCTGGAGAAGACTGTTATGTCATCTAGATAGATCACCACAAACTTATCTTTCTCCCAGATGAAGGATATGTCCATGGCTCACTGAAATTTCACTCCTGCATTCATCAACCCGAAAGGCATTTTGGCATACATGAATGTACCCCAAGGAGTGGTGAAGGCCATTTTTTCTCTATCCTCAGGCATGACTGATATCTGATTATAGCCGGAAAAACCATCGATCATGGAAATCCTAGAGGCACAGGTTACCCTCTGCAATATGTGTTCCATGTTGGGTAGGGGGTAATTGTCTTTCTTTGAGCTCCTGTTCAGGTTCTTGAAATTGACACAAAGCCTAATTTCTCCACTTTTCTTTCTTACCGGGACCAAATTGGCCACCCATTCGGAATATCTCAAGGGGAAAATGATCTGGGCCTCTAACAACTTCTTCACTTCTTTCTCCATGACAGGCAACAACATGGGATTTATCTGTCTTAGCTTCTGCCTAAATGGCTTAGCCTCTTCCTTCAGTGGGATCTTGTGTTCAATGACGGATGTATCATACGTCTTGAGGTCTTTGTAGGTCCATGCAAACACATCATCAAATTCTCTCAGCAACTCAGTATATTCGGCCCTTTGTTTTGTGGTCAAACTCCTTGACAGCTTGACATACTTAGGCTCCTCCGGTGTGCCAATGTTGCACTCGGTTGTATCAACATCTTCATCTAAAACTCTACCCTTCACTGCCACGTCATTCCCATCGAACAATCTTTCTAAAGGAATTAGTCCCCTCAGAATGTGATTGCTAGGTAGCTGAATGATCTGGTGGTTAGCAATTTTGTTTAAAAACGCCTCAGGGTGAGGGTTATCTTCTGTATCAGGATCCTGATCAATGTGCAATGCAGAAAATTCATCAACAGATTGAATAAATTCTCGATTTCCAGATCATCTTCGAATACCTTCCAATTCTTGACATTGTCTGGTACAGAGGGCCTATATTTTATCTCAACATCATATTTCTCCATAGAGGCTGAGGGACCTTGAACTGGCTAGCTGAAACAATTAAAGAATCAGCCACAGTATTATCCTCCCTTGGAATAAAAGAGATATTGAAGGCAGAGAAGAAACTTTCAATCAGGTCCCATACTTCATTCCTGTAATTTCTGAGTCGAGGGTGCTTAGCCTGATAAGAGTTTCTGATCTGTTGGACCACCAACTCAACATCTCCAAACACTGCTACCTCCTAAATTCCCATTTCCCTTGCATATCTCAATCCTAGAACAAGGGATTCATACTCTGCCACATTGTTGGTGGTTTCAAATTCCAGCTTATATAACAGGGACATGGTTTCCTGATAAGGGGACACAAAAAACACCCCAGCACCAGCGCCTTCCCTGGAACAGGCTCCATCGAAAAACATTTTCTAGATGGGGGTGATGGAGGGAGGAAACTCATGAGGAGTGGTGGGCTACTCTCTGAGTTTAATAGGGGGGCTCAGGAGTATTAGTGAGTTGCAGTAAACTAGAACCTAAATCAGTGACTAAGGAAAAAATAAGATGGTTGGTGGGATTAGCTTCATCACTGATTATATAGGCCAACTGGGCTTCCCTGTATAGCCTCCTATGTTCTCCCCCAAACACCGAGATAGTAGCATAGGTTAGGTCCATCTACAAATTCCCCCCCAGTCTTTTGATCCAAGATCTTGATAACAACATACTGAACTTGGGGGGTACGTCAGCCACTACAATATCCATGACCACACTTTTCATGGGCAACTGAAACAAGGTCATGACCAAGTCTTTGATAACCCTGAGACATTGAACTTTCCTGGATTCGAAGGAATAGAGGTCATGATAGTCTCGGGTGACTTCTAGCCCTAATTCTTCCATGATAGTTTTGGGCATGAGGTTGTGAGAAGCCCCCGAATCCATCAAACAGTTGTGCAGTACCTTGTCATGAATGTTCAGGGAAGTGTAGAAGGGAGGGGATGAGTCATTCTTGTCTTCTACCATAGGACCTAGAATAATTGTAGGCTTTTCGTCTTGCAAATTGATGGATTCAGTGGGAAGGCATGAGGTCTCAGACTATAAAATCTCAGAGAAGCGTTTCTTGAACCCTTCATGTTTAATCAATTTGGTCAGGGGCACAGGGATTCTGATTTTTTGAATTTCATGCTCGAAGTTAAAAGAAGATATGAGCTTTGGAATTTCTCTTATTTCGAGCACATGACTCTGGATTATGGGAGAGAGGGGTCAGTGCTTCTTACCTCTATGACTATCTGCTACTTCATTGGTAGGTTTCTCTGTCCTAGTGGACTGCTCAGGAACGTCAGGCACTATAATATTTTTCTTGGACCTCAGATCATATCTTCCTTGGCTGTCACTAGCCTTGTCTCCTTTGCTTAGTTCATTCAGTTGACTGTCCATGAGAGACTCCTCGTAGGCTGATTGAGTGAGATGAGGAAAAGGAGGAGTGTCTCCAAAGAAATGGATTTTAGGATCAATATCATATGTTTCACCTTCCTCCCCCTCGGCCACAAAATTGTTTTGGAAAGGGGCCTGAATTTTCTGGTCTTCTCTGTCTCTTCCCCTCTCTCTTTGCACATTCAGGGGAGTAAAATTGTTTGGCCTCCTGAAACCTCCTTTGTTTTCGGATTTTTGAGGGCCCTTGTATGATTTCCTCCCCTCGACTTTCATTCTCTCCATCTCTGCAGACAGAGACTTCACCATCTTGGTCAGTTCATCCACTTGAGGGTGAGGCACCGATGATCCAGAAGTTGAGGTTTCTGACCTTCCATTTCTTCTGTCTACGTCGGCCTTGTTCCTCAGTCTGTCAGCTGCTAATACATTGGATTCCACCTCTATGGCCGCATATTGCATTTGAGCTAAGGAGGTGGCTCTTCTTTCTCTCAACAAAAGACAAAAATCGGGGCCAAACGCACTAGCATAAGAAATTTTGGCCAAGGCTTTTGAGGTTTTTATTTCGGTAGGAATTTTATTATACATCTTATTAAATATTTTTGAGAAGTCAGAGATAGACTCTCCTTCCATATTCTTCAGAGACCCGAACTTTTTCATGTAGTATATGAAATCTTTCCTATCGCCCCACTGCCTCAGGAAAGCACTATCCAGGGCTTCGATTCTAGCAATAGATACGGGGGCCAATCCTCTGAACCATTTCCTCACCTCGCCATTCAGGATTTGGACAAAGACTCTCATCTAGAAATCTTCATTTTCAATGTTGAGGTTGTCTTCATAACTATAGAAAGCAGCCAAATGCTCTTCAGCAGTTACGTCTCCTTCCCCAGTGAACTTGGGCATGTATTTCAAGTAATCTCTAGTAGGGAGAGGATTCATAGGATGGGGTAGAACTAAGGGATCATATCTGGTAGCAACTATGGTGTCCATTCTATTCAAAGGGGGATTTGTACCAGCCATAGGAATATTGGGTTGACGAGAACTCGGAGGAGAAGGAGTTCGCAAAGGGGCTACTGGGAATGAGTCCTGAAGTGGGGTGGGAAACAAGAGGAGATTTAAGGAGAAGGCTAATGAGCTCAAGTCAACAGGTGCTCCTCTTTGCGCAGGGGTGGTAAAACTAGGCATGGGGAAATATTTTGTGGTCCTGGGTCTACGCCAGGGTACAGCTTCGGAGGAGAGGGGAGTGACAAGGGTTTCTCCCTCCAATCCCAGACCAGGGGGAGAAAACTTAGCAGGAACACTCTTGAAGTTCAGGAAACGGGAAACCTCTTAAGGAGGACTATTGAGAAACTAAGGGGGAGAAAATGGAGTTCCTACAAAAGGAGATGGTGGATTACCTGGTTCGGCGATGGAAGCTTATTCTTCAGAGTTCTTTCCTTTTCTGAGAACCACCTCCGGATCAGTTTTAGGTGTAGCTAGAGGTAGTTGTGGATGAGACTGCGTGTGTCTACCTCTGAAGGCCACAATTAATAGAGCAGGTTCTCCCCAGAAGAGTCGTCACAATGGAGTCGTCAGGTGCACAGTAGAAATCTTCAAAGGCTCTGGTACCCAATGCACCTTTGGAATCAGAGGTTCAATGTCATTCAATCCTGGGGAAAATTTTCAAATTCGTCCCCGACAACGGTGCCAGAAATGTTAGCGTCAGAAGTCACCCCTGGATTGCAGCAGGAGAAGAGCCCAACGCCCATCAGTTTATGTCACGATTTGTTTATAAAAGAGGTGATCAAATGGAAGCTAACTCAAAACAGCATTGTTCTAACTCTGAAACTAGGTCAGGTGTGCATGAGCGGGTGAGGTCTTAATCAAACTTCAGACAGTGAGTTGTAGTAAAGGTGAGTAAGGGGGAAGACTTGTATTAGAGAGATGAAAATGTTTGTCATAAACATTAGGTTTCTAACAGACTGTAGGAGAAGGCATCTAAATGCAAGATCTTCTTACATTCAAACGCAAAAAACCAGAGAATACAACAATGCAACAATAAATCCTTTATCGTAACATGATTGCAATAATTCGCACGAATCAGTCATTCACGAACTCTCTCAGCATGAGATAAAAATTAGATGGACTAAGAAATACTGTCTGTCATAAAACAAGAAATATCACATACAGATGCATAACCAGAGAACTAGAGTGTTTTCTAAAACTTTACAATCGGGAGCTTCGCTCTACCATCCATCCCCCCTTTTTTTACAAAATACCAAGACTGAGTCTATATACTCAGGAAAATTCACCTCACAGAGGCATGTCCAGTCACCCAAGGCTTGGTGTCCCTTCAGTCCAATTCGTACTGATATTTTTCTTTGAGCGCCACCTTAACTGCGTATGGCTCCTGTAAGGAAGGTAGTTTATCCATTAAGTGTCGAGCTAGCGTGTGCAGAGTTTTCTATTTATTCGAAGACTTCAGCATGGCTCCTTGGAAAAATTGGTACACAGGACCCCCTTTGAGCAGAATGCTTGCCAGATTCTCCATACCTCACACTTAATGAGTGAAAGGAGGTTTCAACCACCCATTCCTGCCTTCATTAACTCCAAACAAGAAACAAGATTGAGATCGGATCTAATGGCGCCTGGAGATCGCGATGATCCCCTCTATAATTGAACTCGGTGCCTTTGGCCCCTCTTACACAGCTCTTTTCATTTCCCAACCGACCACAGGCTGTGACCCTGTGCTTACTCTCAACGGTGCTTTCAGTGTTCGTGAATAGGAAGGGGTTGATCCCTGTCCCTTGAAACTACAATGAGAGAAATGCCGAGATGGCTTGAGTTGGTGATGCGCATCCCCCTAGATCTGACGGCTCTGAACTCACCCGATGATGTTGTGGGCCCCAAGTCCTAGACTCTCTCGTTGCTTCATGCATCGGGGATATGAGGGAGCTTCTTCTTACGCTTCGAAATCACGATGAGCGAAAAGGCAGGGAGCCTAATCGCACGCCAGGTGTCTCCCGCGGGAATACGGTCGAGATTGCTTCGTGATACTACGGGCCCGGCTTTGAGTGCCTTCGGTGCTTTCGTGGTTCGGGGTTTCAAGAGATAGGACAACATGGAACCTTCACCCTTTGAACTCCTGATTTTCGAAATGCCGACGTAAGTAGATCTCACACCACGCGTCCTTTGGATGGACGGCTGTTATCTTTCCCTACACACAATGTGGACACCATCTATTGCGTTATCTTTGGCGCAAATTTTCTATTCGTGATTTCCCGCCAACCATTTATATGCTCATGTGGATGGATCCAGACCGCTGACACTATAACTTTGCCCGCTCGCTTGATTTTAAGTCCGAAAAGGACTTCTTCTATTCGCTGGACTTGGGTGCCCCTCGTGCAACCTGCAGACCTGGACATCCCGATGCTGAAGACAAGTAATATCGCTAACACCTGTCATTGATGACCTCCTGGATGAATTGAGTGGCGCCCAATTCTTTACCAAACTTGATCTTCGCTCGGGCTATCACCAGATACGTATGAAAGAGGCCAACATTCCCAAGACCGTCTTTCACACTCATGAGGGCCACTATGAGTTTTTGGTCATGCCCTTTGGTTTGTGTAATGCCCCCTTCACCTTCCAGAGCCTCATGAACCATGTCTTCTGCCCTTTTCTCTGTCATTGTGTCTTAGTCTTCTTTGATGATATCCTCATCTATAGCAAAACCTGGATAGGCCATCTTACTCATGTGGATCAAGTTCTCTGCCTACTCTCTCAGCACCAACTTTTCCTGAAACAGTCCAAATGTGCTTTTGGTGCCTCAGAAGTAGAATACTTGGGTCATCTGGTGGGAAAGGATGGTGTCAGGGTGGACCCAAAAAAGATTGAAGCTATGAAAGACTGGTCGCACCCAAAGACTCTCAAAAGCTTGTGTGGATTTTTGGGCCTCACAGGGTATTATCGCAAGTTCGTTAAGAACTACGGAAAGATTACAGCACCTCTCACGGCTCTCCTCAAAAAAAACTGTTTCACTTGGACTCCAGCAACTGCTCAAGCTTTTCAAACCTTGAAGATGACCATGTGCACCACTCTAGTTCTGGCCCTTCCCAACTTTACAAAGACCTTTGTGTTGGAATGTGATGCCTCAGGGAAAGGAATCGGTGTTGTCCTTATGCAAGAGGGTCGACCTTTGGCCTTCACTAGCAAGCAACTGTCTGAAAATAATCTGGGCAAACCCATTTATGAAAAATAAATGTTGGTGATTCTGCATGTCGTTGAGTTGTGGCGTCCGTATCTCTTGGGGCAACGCTTCCAAATTAAGACAGACCATCAAAGCCTCAAGTACTTTCTGTAACAATGCATTTCCTCACAGGAACAACAAAAATGGGTGACTAAGATCTTTGGATATGATTATGAGATCATTTACAAGAAGGAAAAATACAATGTCGTGGTGGATGCACTGTCCCAAAAATATGAAGATGAAGGATCCCTTTTTCCTCTTTCCTTAATTGTACCCGATTGGCTCCAAGTTATGCGCCAGGAATGGCTTCAAGATCCCAAAAGTTCACATCTGATCCAGCAACTGCAGAACAAGGCTCTGACTCCCCTAGGGTACTCCTGGCTCCAAGATGAGCTTCGATACAAGGGTCACTTGTATTTAAGTAAACAATCCAAGCTCAAATTCACGGTGCTTTCTGAGCTTCATGCTACACCCACAACGGGGCACTCAGGGTTCACCAAAACATATGACCGAGTCAAACATTCTTTTTTCTGGGATGGTATGAAACAGGACATCTATAAGTTTGTCGCTGAATGTGAGGTGTGTCAACGCAACAAGGGAGAAACAATCAAATCTCCAGGCACCCTCCAACCACTTTCGATTCCCCCTGCTATTTGGAAGGATATCTCTATGGACTTTATTACACGCTTACCCAAATCGGGGAATAAATCAGTCATAATGGTGGTGGTGGATCGCCTTTCCAAGTATGCTCATTTTTGCGCTCTTCCCCACCCATTTAATGCATCCATGGTGGCTCATATTTTCATGGACCAGGTCTTCAAGCTTCATGGCATGCCGCACTCTATTGTTTCCGATCGAGACCCAAATTTCACAAGCAATTTTTGGAAAGAGATGTTTAAGCTACAAGGCACACAACTGCATCTCAGCTCAGCTTATCATCCCCAGATGGATGGTCAAACAGAAGTTGTCAACAAGTGTTTGGAAACATATCTGAGGTGCTTTGCCTCTGAAAAACAACACTAGTGGGCTCAATGGTTACCCCTCGCCGAATGGTGGTACAACACTACATACCATACAGCCACTCGCATGACTCCTTTTGAAGCGGTATATGGACAGAAGCCACCTTCATTTCTCTCATACTTACCGGGTACCTCAAAGGTCCAGGCCGTTGACCAAACACTTACAGTCTGAGAGGATATCCTTCGTACCCTTAAAGAGAACTTGGTCATGGCACAAAATAGAATGAAGCAACAAGTAGATCAAGGTCACTCTGAACGTCAATTTGCAGAAGGGGATTAGGTGTTTCTGAGACTGCAACCATATAATAAAACTTCCCTCAAGGTCGATCATTGTCAGAAGCTAGCACCCAAATTTTATGGCCCTTACATAGTTCTCAAGTGTGTGGGACAAGTCGCATATCAGTTAGCTCTGCCCAGTCAGTCGAAGCTACATCTTGTTTTTCATGTTTCATGCTTGAAGAAGGTGATTGGAACCAGGTGCCATATTCAAACCAACCTTCTAGAGTTAGCTGAAGAAGGATCCATTTGGCTACAGCCAGAAGCAGTTTTGGACCAGCGTGAGCATCGCCTGCATCAGAGAACCATCCAGGAAGTGCTAGTACAGTGGAAAGATATGACTCCAGCAGATGCCACTTGGGAACCAGCTACCATTCTGCAGCAGTTTCCACATCTCAAGCCTTAAGGACAAGATTGTTTTTAAGGGGGCGGACATGTTAAGGTCCTAACCCGCACATAGGTAGATCAATGTATTCAGATGTAATAAAGGTCAATATTAATAAGGCCTTTCAATAAAATAGAATAAGGCAGATGTAAGAAGACCTAATAGAAGCTTCCACTTCTAGAAGGATCTTCCTCTAGATGCTTCTCTTAATAGACACATTTAGTATAAATAAGGGTCGAGGGTATGAGAACCCTAACTTGGAGATTATTGTAACAGAGCGTTTCTCTATTGGAGGTTGCCCCCTCGAAGAGGCCTATGAACATTGATTTATGAATCAAAGTGCTATTTCTATTGCTATTGTTATATCATTTCTGTGTATTGTGAAGATTATGCTGGATATTTTACTGTTATTCTGCCATTTCTAGCATTTTATTTATGTTATGCATATCTTATATATCTGGTATCTTGCAAAGTCACAATCTTCAATGGTATTGATATCTTATGCACCTTCAGAATCAGAATTTATTTGTCATTCTATCCCAAGGAAATGTCTTCAATTCGTTCCCCGGCAATGGTGCCAAGAATGTTAGCACTGAGAGTCACCCTCAAATTGCAGGAGGATAAGCCTAGAACCCATCAAATTTGTTGGTGGATATTGATTTTATATGAGTGGAGGTCAATGGAAAAAACTCAATATATGAATGATGTTTCAACATATAAATGGACAAGAAATGCATAGGGAAGTGAGGGCCACATTAACTTCAGTCAGTGAATTGAGTTTAAGAGCTAGCAGAGGGAAGACTTAGTGAGAAAGGTGAATAAGACTGTTATGGGCATCATGCTTTCAAGCAGCTTGGAGAAGAAAAAATCAGACCCGAGATTACTCTTAAGTTCAGGTTTCAAAAACTAAAATATGTCCAAACAACACAGTCACAATAGCACGATGATCAAACCTTCATCACAATGAAACTATGACAACCGATTGGATCCTCCATGCCCAAACCATTCAGTGTAAGAGGAAAAGAAACGATAACAATGGAGCTAACTAAAACTGGTCATGATATCGCTTTTATCAAACCTACATTACAATAGCATAACAACCCTCAACTGGATCCTCCATGCTCGAGTGTTTTAGCATAGTTTTACAGCGAGATGAAAGAGGTTGACTTATATTAATCTAAAAGTCTCAAATTTGATACATAACTAGTGCACATTTCTGGCATGAAAACATTACAAAATAAGGAGCTTTTCTACTCCAGTTGACGACCATAACAAGATATTAAAACTAACTATCTATACACTCGGAACAATTTTCCCCTACCAAGAGTGTTACCTAGCCACTACAATCAAAGTTTTGCATCGGTGAGTTCTCTGTCAGACTGTGCATGCATTCTTCTGTCAAATGCGAGCTCAGAGCAGTATGGGTTGGCAGGAAAATATGCTTGCAAGGGGACTACGGGTCGCCAGTCTGCTTCCATGGTCAGTCCTTTCCAGCTTTCCATTTATGGGGTGAGACGAATTTTAAACCACAAGAAGCGTGATTGGGCAGTTGCATTCAAGGATTTCATTCTATGTCTTCTCTATTAGACTGTGCATGTAGTCTTATGTCAGACTACCCATGCAGTTATTTTGTCAGACACGAGCTCAAAGTAGTATGGGCTTGCAGGAAAAACTGGCAGGCGGACGTGGATGTCGATAATGGTGATTTGGCGAGGTGTTTGGCACAAACTCGCATGGTACAACGAGTGAATGATGGCCATGTGGAAGGATGCATTTGGTGGTGACTGGGAATGTGTGAGCGCAAATATTTTGGGAGATGAGGTGTAATGGCATGAAGGTGATGCGGAAATGGGAATAGGATGCGGTGGCATAGCAATGTCATAGGTTAGGAGGTGAACGAAAAGTGTTGGTGGAGGTGACATGGAATGCAAGTGGAACAGTTTTCAGGAGGTGAGAGGGAGAGAAATAAATATGAAAAGGAAAAGGTGTGTGGTAGTCTGAGTGGAGGACATATGTCAGCGTGAACGCAAGAGGTATTGGGATGTGGTCTAGCGGTTATCTTGGAAGGGGGGGGAGGTGGTAAGAGGGAAAGAGTAGGGGGCGGGTCTGAGTTTTTTTATAGGTAACACGTCGTGAGGGGCCCATGCCAGAGAACCACCAACTCGGACCCCCCCCACCATTAAAGGCAGAAAGGTCTGGGGGGTCTAATATCGGATGTCGATCGTAGATCTGAGCACGCCTCACTCAACCGCTAAGATTTTCTCTCTCTTTAGCCACAACGTGCCAAAATTTTCAAGTCACCAAAGTCTTAGGATAAAAACATAATGTGGGTCACACTAAGACCCCTTTCCTTCATGTTTTCACCTAGGGATTATTTCCTAAGGAAAATACAAAATTTCTCAAAAATCCTTGTGCTAACAGGAAGAAAGTAGGTGTGTGAATCAAATTTGAGTCCAGAAACCCTCCCACTTCATTAAGGTATGCGAATAGTCTATCCATGTGAAATTTCAATGCATACAGAAACAGTTTGAAAAAAAATCAACATTGGCCCCATTCACATGTCATTGTTGCGCACCTCTAGAATTTTTATGGTGTTGATTAAGAAATCAATGACAAAGAGGGATTTTTCATCACAACTATGACACGACTATAACATTTTATATACATTAATATAGAACCTGAAATAAAAATGAAGAAAGACTGATGAAAACTCAAAACTTGCGTCAAACAATTTGTGTACTTTGAAAGAAACTTAGGTTCAAATATATACATGATGAATTGATGATGGAAGAAAGTGGGTGTGTGTGTCAAATTTGAGTCTAGAAACCCTCCCATATCGTTAAGGCATGTGAATAGTCTATCCATGTCAAATTTCAGTGCATACAAAAATAGTTTGAAAAAATTTCAACATTGGCCCCATTCACAGGTCACTATTGCCCCTGTCTAGTCCTAGTACAATTGTTGTTCATTGTTCCTTGTAAAATTCATTTGACATTACACACGTCCCCGCATCTAGTACTGAAAGGGAGTATTTTTATGGTGTTGATTAAGCAATCAATGAAAAAGAGGTATTTTCATCACAACTATGACATGGATACATTGTATATACATTAATGTAGAACCTGAAAGAAAAATGAAGAAAGACTGATGAAAAATTAAAACTTGCATCAACCAATTTGTGTACTTTGAAATAAAATTAGGGTTTATGGTTTACATGATGATCAATTGATGATAGAACAAAGTGTGTGTGTGAGTCAAATTTGAGTCCAGAAACCCTCTCATATCATTAAGGCATGTGAATAGTTTATCCATGACAAATTTCATTGCATACAGAAACAGTTTGAAAAAATTTCAATGGTGGCCCCATTCACAGGTCATTGTTGTCCGTGTCTAGTCCTAGTACAATTTACATTCCTTGTTCCTTGTAAAATTTGTTCGACAGTACACACGTCCTCGCATCTAGTACTGCAAGGGAGTATTTTTATGGTGTTGATTAAGAAATCAACGAAAAAGAGGGATTTTTCATCACAGCTATGACACGGATATAACATTGTCTATACATTAATGTAGAACCTAAAATAAAAATGAAGAAATATTGATGAAAACTTAAAACTTGTGTCAACCAATTTGTGTACTTTGAAAGAAAATTAGGGTTTATGGTTTACATGATGAATTGATGAGGGAAGAAAGTGGGTGTGTGCATCAAATTTGAGTCCAGAAACCCTCTCATATCGTTAAGGCATGCAAATAGTCTATCCATGTCAAATTTCAATTCATACAGAAACAGTTTGAAAATTTTCAACATTGGCCCCATTCACATGTCACTGTTGTCTGCCTCTAGTATTTTTATGGTGTTGATTAAGAAATCAATGAAAAAAAGGGAATTTTCATGATAACTATGACACAGATACATTGTATATAAATTAATGTAGAACTTGAAATAAAAATGAAGAAAGACTGATGAAAACTTAAAACTTGTGTCAACCAATTTGTGTACTTTGAAAGAAAATTAGGGTCAAATATATACATGATGAATTGATGATGGAAGAAAGTGGGGGTGTGTGTCAAATTTAAGTCCAGAAACCCTCCCATATCATTAGGGAATGCAAATAATCTATCCATGTCAAATTTTAGTACATACAGAAATAGTTTGAAAAAAATTCAACATTGGCCCCATTCACAGGTCATTGTTGCCCATGTCTAGTCCTAGTACAATTTATGTTCCTTGTTCATTGTAAAATTCGTTCAACATTACACACCTCCCTGAATCTAGTACTACAAGGGAGTATTTTTATGGTGTTTATTAAGCAATCAGTGAAAAAGAGGGATTTTTCATCACAACTATGACATGAATACGTTGTATATACATTAATGTAGAACCTGAAAGAAAAATGAAGAAAGACTGATGAAAACTTAAAACTTGCGTCAACCAATTTGTGTACTTTGAAAGAAAATTAGGGTTTATGGTTTACATGATGAATTGATGATGGAATAAATTGGGTGTGTACTAAGTCAACTTTGAGTCCATAAACCCTCCCATATTGTTAAGGCATGTGAATATTCTATCCATGTCAAATTTCAGTGCATACAAAAACTGTTTGAAAAACTTTCAACGTTGGCTCCATTCATAGGTCACTGTTCACTGTGTCTAGTCCTAATAAAATTTCCTTGATTATTATCCTTTATTTTCTCCTCTAGTACCTATTCTTGAAAGTTAAAAAGATTAGCATCATCTTAGAAGAGAATCCAATATCAATATATTGTTGTAATTCTATAGAGACTACTCTCTCTATGTTTTAAAAGATAACTACATGACACTTCACTTAAATGACAAATTCCAACACTTGATGGTTTTAATTAGGATTCATTTCATATTTGGTTTATCAACTTGAAATAAAAATTTGATACTTTGCAAGCTAGTTGTACCTTGAGTCAAATACAAATATGAAATTAGGAATCATGAACATATCTACTAGAACATATGAAAAATAGAGTTTATGGTTTACATGATGAATTGATGATGGAAGAAAGTGGGTGTGTGAGTCAAATTTGAGTCTAGAAACCCTCCCATATTGTTAAGGCATGTGAATAGTCTATCCATGTCAAATTTCAATGCATACAGAAACAGTTTGAAAAAATTTCAACATTGACCCCATTCACAGGTCATTGTTGCTCGTGTCTAGTCCTAGTACAATTTTCGTTCCTTGTTCCTTGTTCCTTGTAAAATTCGTTCGAAAATACACACGTCCCCACATCTAGTACTACAAGGGAGTATTTGTATGGTGTTGATTAATAAATCAATGAAAAAGAGGGGATTTTCATCACAACTATGACACAGATACATTGTATATACATTAATGTAGAACCTGAAAGAAAAATGAAGAAAGACTGATGCAAACTTAAAACTTGCGTCAACCAATTTGTGTACTTTGAAAGAAAAATAGGGTTTCAACAAAAATTTTATATAAATGACAAACACGTTCATCGAAACTTCGTTGATGCAATACTATGACAACAATATTGATGACATCTTATACAATCATGATGGTATAAAAATGAAAGAGCTTATCTTGGTTTCAAGACTAATTTATCCTCTAATGAACAAGGCCAACCACATGAAGGTGGAATCTCATATGGACCCTCCCCTCCCCCTCACATCACTCTCAATTGATCCCCAATACCTAATCTATAAAATAGAAAATAATCGAAAGCAATGTCCTATTAATATTCATGCATAGAAACTACAAAAACAAAAATTAATGAAGGTACATGAAATTATGTGTGTAAATGACATTTTTAGTTTACCACGTACTTTAGTATATTGGAAACTATTTTCAGGTTTCACATAATAATTAAACAACATGTAACATAGGATATAAAAACATCGCATAAAACTTAAAAACATGTAATTAACCCATGACATTACAAGTAAATTATTTTAAGAGAATAATTCATACAAATTAAAATATTATATAGTCACATACCTAATCCAACCTCAACATCTGTGTAATCATCCATATTCTGTATCTTGATCTTCTTCATTGAAATCGACATCGGTATCATAGTCCGGTTCATAAACGATGTTGAAAGGATTGAAAATATCATCATCGTCATCATCAATGTCATTTTCGAACATATTTTCATCGACATCATCATCAAGAATTGCAATATTGTCTCCTACGCCTGGATCATGATCTTCTTTGTCTTCTTCATCTGTCGACCCTGCATGATCTTCCGGCTCTATCTGATCTGGCGAATCATCTTCTTGATATTCAATATCATCTTCTTCCTATAAATGAGTATACTTAATTGGCCTTCCTCTTGGATCATATCTAACAACAAATGACCAATCCCTCTTACCTAGAACATTTGAGTAAAAGACCTGTTCACATTGGCTTAGAAAAACATAGCGATCATGTCCTCTTTCAAACATCATTTTTTTAATCATTGGAAATCCGTTGGCATGTTGAATAACATTTCTTTCCTCATCGCGTTCATTCATTCGTAACCTATACCATTTGACATCGAACAAAACTAATTTGAAGGAATTAAATTCACACTCAAGTATATCGTTTAAATACCCATAGTATCTATTTTCAGATTCTCAGGGATGTCTATCACTCCTAGAGGAAACATTAGTGACCTGGAATACTACATTTATCCCATTATCAGAAGTTTTCATGGTTTCATCCAATTGTTTGATGCAAAATTTACGACCATTGCACCACATAGCCTTGTGGTGTTTCGACTGCAATATGTCAGATATGTAAAAGATGCATTGTCAATTAATAAATTAACATATATATTTATATAACTTCGAAAGTATATGAAAAATACAGTACACATGTAGTCACATTAATATAATATAAAATAACTAAATAAAATGGGTGAATTTTCTTACCTGTGCATCTTTCAAACCATATGCTAAATCAATTTCCCTTTGCGTAACATTGGCCTCTCCATTACGACGAGCTTCTCTAACCAATTCAGAAAATTGTTTCCATGATAACCTACCTCCATTATGTTGTTTACATATTTCAATCAATACATTCATCCAGTCAAGATTATTTTCAATGTATAAATGCAGTGCATCCCACTCTTGAGCAACTGAATCAAAAAATCATAATTCACCAATATTAAATATTAGTTATAACGTCCAATATGCAGGTTATAAATATTAATAATTTATGAAATAAATTATATTAATGAGTATGAATATATACACAAAAAATGAAACTTTATATGTATTGTTAATATAAATCTCCACAATTATTAATATATTACCTCTCATTTTTTTCATTCTACCTTTCCCCAACAGATTCTCATGATCTTCAAATTTTTTGATGGAGTTCACATCCCAAATGCGAGCTACTACATGCATAGTTGGCACTGCTAATTTAGAAAGATATTGACTAATATACACCATGGATTTATATACCATATATCCCTCCACAATAGAACCCTCAGGACGTGCTCTTTGTATAACCAACGCCTTCAATCATTTCAAGTGCCTCTCCACCATCCACATTGACCTTGTGTGAACAGGTCCACAAATTTCAATCTCCTCAACTTGGTGTATGAGGTAGTGTTATTGTGCATTAAAAAATGTTGGAGGTATATACTTTTGCACTTCACACATTAGATGAGGAATTTCTCTCTTCCAATACTTTATATCATCTTCATGGATTTCTTTCAATGACAACCATCTACATGAGATCGTGACACAAGAAAATAACATGTTTCAACATAACATAATATAATATATTACATTACAAGTAAAACACGTGTCATTAATTACAACAATAATTTGAAAGAACATTTTGCACATAAATCACAACTACTTACCTCATGTTTTTTCCAAGATCATATATAACTTGTTTGACGTTGTTGTCAAAGTCGTTTGGGAGAGATAGTGGTAGAACATATTGTAACAAAAAAATGAATCGTTATTTGTTTCGACCAAAGTAGACAAAAAAAATTAAAAAAAATAAAATATGTATAAGGCCAATATATATAAATATGTATACCGAAATTATTACCTTAATGAAGGTATGCCAATCATGAGTTTTTACCCCACCAAATTCACCTTTCTTCGTTAAGATATTATTTATGTTTGAAGCAAAACCCGTGGGAAATTTAATTCTTTGAATGACCTATTTTACATCATTGCTTTGTTGCTTTGTTAATAACCATGGAAGGTTATTTCGGTCTAGTACTCCATCTTATCTATTTGAATATCGGATCACACTTCACATTGCATGATTGGCTTCTTGAATGTTAATACAAATTTTGACAATTTTTTCTTTGTCCCTCCTACCATCTATGATTCGCCATAACGTTTTTGTCACATTCTTCCCGATATGCATTGTATCTAACAACTGAGCTATTTTTATCTCCTCATAGTAGGTAAACATCATGAATTGAGAGGGATAACATTTCATTCCTTGTGGAAGCCCATTATTAATACCTTCATGATGATGGCGGCCTTCATGAAGCATAAAATAAATCACAAAAATAATTATCAAATACAGTAAAATAAATTCAATGATTAAAATAAACATTCAAAACATTACATGATCTATGATACATAAATAAATTGAGTACCTTGACTATTTCTATTATATTCGAACCTCCATAGGTGAGGTGTAACATCCCCAACCACCAACAGGTTGGGCAATGCCACCACT
>ML797585.1:261436-285732 GCA_009831015.1 Picea engelmannii | reverse complement strand
CTGCATGTTGTACTCAGGTAATATGGATGATCCAAGCTCTTGCGGACTTGAAGGTAACATATGAAGAACCCATTCCTCTTCACTGTGATAATACTAGTACTATCAGTATTTCCAAGAATCCAGTTCTTCATTCCAAGACAAAGAATATACCTCTGAAGTATCATTTCTTAAAATATCAGGTTGCCAACAAAGTGGTACAGTTGCAGTACATTCCCTCCACGGAGCAGATTGCTGATCTATTTACCAAATCGTTACCCAAGGCACAGTTTGAATATCTCAGACAGAAGTTGGGTGTCCTACCCTCTTCTAACTAACCTCTGCACTTTGTCAGGGGGAGCATGTTCTTAACAGATCATCTGGTATGAGTGTATTTTTAAAGGGGGAGTCTTAGACACGCAGAAATTTCTATCTTTGACATTGATGTCAAAGGGGGAGAAATACATGACAATTGCCATCAATGCCAAAGGGGGAGATTGTTGGAAATATGGCTATAGCAGAGATGACGCAGACTGTCAAGGTTGTCATTGATGGAAATCTGTTGGTTATGGATCACACACAAGAGAACTGGCAGAAGAAGCTAGATGATGACAGAGCAATATCCAAGAGACTGTCAAGGTTGTCATTGCTGGCAATCTGTTGGTTATGGAGCACGCACAAGAGAACTGGAAGAAGAAGCTAGATGATGACAGAGAAATATCCAAGTGGAGTGATGAAGGGTAGTCGACCTGATAGGAATATGGTCGAGGTCGATCCAAGTGGAGTGATGAAGGGTAGTCGACCTGATAGGAAGATGGTCGAGGTCGAGCGAAAGAACTAGTCGCAGTCTAAGGAGGTCAATCGACGAAGAATGACAAAGGGAAGATCTATTCAAAGTAGAGTTTGAGGTTGAGGTCAATCAAACGGTGGGCATGGTCTTGGAGGCGCGGTAGGAATAGATCCAACGGTGATAGCATGTTCGGGGATCAAGATTTCGGAAGGATGGAAATGTGCACGAAGGCGAATTGTGAGCCATTCGGGTTCGGGGTTCAGAGAACCGAGAAGAGTGCAAGAACAGAAGGAAATCCACGAATGCGAATAATGACCATTCGGAGTTCGGGGTTCATAGAACCAAGAAAGGGCGCAAAAGGAACCAAGTCCGTGAATGTGAATAGCAAGACATTTGAACTCGGAGCTCGGGCGTAATAGACTCTAAGGGAACCCAATCCGCGATTTGCGAATTGGGATTTATATGGGCACAATGGATCTACGCTTCTGACCTCTATCAGTGACATTTGGTGCCTTTTACGAACTCATTTCGATGAGAGACAAATTAATTGCGTTCTCTACTAATGGTTATATGAATATTAACGCATACAGACTGACTCTAAAGACTTCTAATAAATATTGGATTCTAAAGACTTCCAATTAATACTTGGATTACCAAGCGATTTTTCAATAAACGCACGAACGATGCCATTCACAATGTGATTGTTGTTTCCAGCGTCAAATAGATATAATACACAACCAACGGAGCTTAACATTGCCAGGCCAGTGATCAGTGTTATCCCTGGGTCTAATGCAAACCCAAGAAGAGTAGGATATTCCGAATTAGGAAGAGAATGGTCTAAATCCAGGGTTTTGCAGGGGTCTTTCATCTGCATTGACAAGTCTGGAAAATTTTGACAGTCGGGTTTCTCTAATCACTCCAGACGGTGGTTGTACACATGTGTAATTCAGGACTTTCAGTCTAAAATTTGACTATCTGTTAAGACAGAAAAAACACAGCGTTTCATGATGTGGCATGCGTAGAGGAGGCATGCAAAGAGCCAGTTCAGAAAATCAGGGAGAATGTTGGCATGCGAAAAGCAGAAGAAAGAATGAAAAAGGAAACTGCAGTTGGAGTTGAGAAAATCAAGGAAAATCTCTACATGTGCAAAAACAATATAATGCGTTGAAATAGAGATTGTACGTTGTTGTTGAAGTGAGAGAGAGAGAGATCTGAAGGTGAGAAAAGGAAGAGGAGAATCTGTGTGACAGCAAAAGAAGCTGAGAATGGGCTGCAGAGGACAGTGAAGCAGAGCAGCAGATCAGAGATAGTGAAGAATGCAAAGCAAAACAACAGAAATGGTAAGCAAGCTATATCAGAATGAACACATTGATTTGAGCAATATTTATTCTAGCAAATAAGGGTGGTAGGGTGGTGTTGGGGAGACTTATGTTTCTCTCTGCAAGTGGGTGCTTGTAGAATCTGAAGGTTGGTGCCTTCACTCAGTTGGTGCTGAGGTAAAAAGGAAGTTGGTGCTTCCACCCAGTGGGTGCTGGGATTCTGTGGGAGTTGGTGCTCTCAGCCAGTTGGTGTTGGTAATCAGAGGTTGTAGCCTCTATGAGTTGGTGCTCATAAAAGATGAGATGTAAAGTAGTTTGAGCTTGCTTAACATCCTAAGAAGAAGAGGTTTTTCCCTGGTTGGGTTTCCTCATGAAAAATCTGTGTCTCATACATGTGATTGAATGTTGTGATTGATTGTTATTCTTTATGCTATCTTCTCTATGTTCATAACTCTGAATTCACAGTAAAGACTCACTGCCACTAAGATTATTGATTCAAAGTTAAAAGAAGGGAAATTGTTAATAATCTAAACTAACTTATTCACCCCCTCCCTCTCAGTTAGTTCATACCTGTAACAGATATTATATGAGGTGTCATTCTTTGTGGTTTTAAACCAGTCTCTTCTTTCCCATTGAAAAAATGTTTTTCAGTAGTACGATACCTATCGTTCTTAGGGAGGAGGTGCCTATACTCATCAAACACCACCTTTCCTAAACTTTTTGAATGACAATACTTCATCTTAGGACCACAAAATTGACATGCAAATTTACCCTTTGTTTGAAGACCTGCAACAAATGGATTAATGTGAATTATATGATGAGATTATTTAAAAATTAAACATACACCATGATAACATTAAAAAATTATATAGTATTAAAGAGAAATATTAGAATGCTACATACCACAAAAATGTGTTAGTCCAGGGGCATCATGAATTGTACATAAAAGTATTCCACGAAATTTAAATTTCTTCTCCCTGATTGGTTTACATATGTCATACATTGTGATGTCAACCCATAACTTTAGTAGCTCGTCGATAAGAGGCTTGATATATATATTCATATATTTAACCTGGTACTTACCTAATTGTTTGAAATTACACATAATTACTATAGGAATGATATCATGTATATATAAGTAAATAAATAAACAAAATATATTATGTAAAAATTGAAACAAATGAAAATGTTACATTCAAAAAATTAATGTAAACAAATACCTGGAACAATCGTTGTCAACATTATGTTCTCCCTCTTCATTGACATCCAAGGAGGAATGTTATTGTTGATAACAAAAATACGCCACAATGAGTAAATAGACCAAAGCTCTCTGAATGGATTAACACCGTCAACTGCCAATGAAAGCCTAACATTACGAGGTTCATCTTTGAAATATGCCCATTTTTCCTCAATTTCCCTAAATGCAGAACCATTGGCAGAAATTTGAAGAACACCATATCCACTTTTGTTACGTGCATGGTAATCCATAAATTGTGCTATTCTTTCACACCTAGACAATCACTAAAAACATGGAATTATGGGAATATGACGAAGAACCTTTTGAGGCACCCTTTTTGTTACTTGATCAGTTCGATATCTATTGATAAGACATTGCGAGCATTCTATTTTTGAAGCATGCTGTACATAATATATAATATGATCATTATGACATGCATCTATAGTTTGATCATCCATTCCAATGTCTTTCATAATGGCATGCAAACCTCGATATGTGCGAGGTAAAATATTTGATGATGGTAACAAAAATTCACCTAACAATATACAACATAACAAATAACTAGTTAATGTAAAGAACATTAATCATAAAAATTGCATTCTTATTTTACGCATTAATTAACACTAAAAACATATAGAAAAAAATGAACATTTATGTATAATATGAAATGAAACATATTACATACCTTAGGATCTATGTCATACAAGTGTTCGACAAATTATTCATAGCCTTTAAGTTCACTAGAAGCAATGTAGAGGAGAGAATATTTGTTCTTGATCCTTCATAAAGTCGTTTATTTTCCTTTTCTAATAGAGGTTCATCATAAATACCATCATTGTCCCCATCCTCATCCAGCTGCGAAACAAAATCTTGGATCATTTGATTTGTCCCATCATCTTCTTCTATGGGATCATTAACTTGATTTGTCCCATCATCGTCTTCCATGAGATCCTCATTTGCTTTGTCATGTTCCTCATCTTGTACAACATCATTTATACTACTACTTGGTGCAATATTCTACGGAAAGTTAGAGGGAAACTCTAACTTTATAATTACAAACAATCATGAAAAATTAGTGTGTACTATAACAAACATTCAAACTATATATATACATATATATAATTTTATATAAAATTGACAATATAAAAACAGATAATGAATATATAGTTAATTACCATGGGACGATATTCATTCGATCCGCCATCAATGTGCCCATATTTCCTACAATGTTTTGTAGTTGTTGCTATTAAAATTCTTATGGGGCGTATGAGGCAACATTTTTTGCAAGGGAAATAACATCTACCATCACCCTTTTTACCCGCTTTACTTTTTTCCCCACCTCTAATTATATTCTGTGACATTCTTTTGCACAACTTCCGCACAAAAATACCCTTTCGGAACCATCGTTCTTATAGAAATACTGTCGCAACATATTTAAATTGTAAAATATTTATAGGTCACTTTCGTCACAATTGCGACGAACAGAGACCCATAAATATAACAAATAACTAGTTATATTTAGGTCACTTTGTCAAAGAGTATAACGGTCATATCATCGCTCTTGCAACAAAATTTGACCAAATCAATTTAGACTTTGTCAAATAGTATAACGGTCAATATGGATAGTGTCAAAGAGTGTAACGGTCAATAGTGAGTGTCGCTCTTATGACGAATACACACATTTGTCAAAATAGAGATGATAGTCCACTATCTTCAGGATCGTCGAAAAATAGAAGAAAGTTTGATTCCGTCGAGAGAGCGACGAATATGGGTTAGATTTATAAAAAAATTTAAAAATTGAACCTTTTCTCTTGAATTTTGCGGTGAAAGGGTACTTTCGTCACAAGTAGTCATCGCAAATTTTTCAATATGTAATAGTGATACCCTAAGGAAACATCGATGAAAATTAGGATCATAAACGCAGTAGACTTCATTTAAATGGGACACAACCAACTGAGCATATAAATAGACCCAGAGGTGAGAAATTCCATGCGACAAAGCATCATGAAGCAACTCTATCACTGTGTTGTACTCGGAGACATTGTTTGTGGCATCACCTAGACAGATACCTCAGGAAGATAACAATTTGGCCTCTAGGTGTGAAAATCACCCAAGCTGTGGAATAAATCCTCTGCGTGTGTCAGCTAACGTTGTCTACGAACCCAAAGAACACCTTCGGTTCACTTGACATATGCCACAGTAAAAAGGAAGACATAAATAACGGCACATCCATAAAAAAAAAAAGACAAAAAAATGTATAAGAACTATACATATGTATAGGAAGTCACCCAGGTGACCAACCTAAGAGTAATACTTCTTGAGATAGAGTCCGTTTCTAGGATCCACCAAGGCATTTCCCTCAAAGTCAACCAAACAATAATCTCCCTTCTTTAATACCTCCTTCAAGATGAAAGGTCTGAACCACATGGGTTTGAACTTGCCTGCCCCCATGGGATCCTTGTCTTGATCATAGTCCAGGACAAGATTGCCTTTGGAGAAAATTTGAGGACGAACAGACCCATCATATTGACACTTGACTCATTTCTTATGAGCCTCATTGGCTGAGGATGCATCATAGAGTTTCTCATCAAGCTACTCGAGATATAATAGGCGTTCCTCAAGCAGTGAAGTGTATGGTAGTAACTCCACTGCCAACTTTAAAGACAGGATCTAGCACTCAATAAGAAAGACTTCTTCCAGCCCGTATATGAGTTGAAAAGGTGAGAAATTGGGGGCAGTCTTACAGACATTCGATAGGACCATAATGTTGAGTACAACATCAAATGCTAATTTGACTTGGTAGAATTGATCGTTCGATGAAGAATAGTCTTGAGGGAATTATTCACAGCTTCCACCTAACCATTCACTTGTGGGTATAAGTAGGGTGATGAATGTTCTTTCCTCAACCCAAGCTTTGATTTTAACTTGGACATCATTTTATTTTTTAAGTGACTACCATGGTCAGTGAAAATCTCCTTCAGGATGTTGAACCTTGCTACTATCTAGTTAAAAATGAAAAGAGTTGTTGTTTCTCCATCATTGTTAAACGTTGGCATAGCCTCGACCCACTTTGTGAATTAGTCTACCGCTACGATGATATAACAATGCCCCCTGGATGAAGCCAGGTGACATGTAGTAAAATCAATCCCCCACTTAGTGAAGGAACCAACAATAATGACAAGAAACATGGGAGCAGGATGTGCCCGCATCTTCCAAGAGAAGATCTGACACAGGTGGCACTTCTTGACCGACTCAATGCAATATTTAATTAACGTAGGCCAAAAGTAACTGGAACATAGAATATTTTGGGTTGATTCCAACCTAGATAAATGACCACCACATGCTCCAATGTGGTAGTCCTTAAGAATGATTTATGCTTCCTCGTGTATAAGGCACTGGTGAAGAATGTAATCTACGTCGAAGATACAAAGTGTCATTGAGTATGATATAGTTTGGTGCCTGATGGCGAATTTGTCGACGCTCATCGCAGGAAGCAGAAGCAGGTCACTTCAAAGTCTGGAGATAGACTAGTATATATCCATACCAAGGGTCTGAAGATGCGATCAGAAAAATATCTCCTTTAATAGGTGATTCTTTAGGCGTAACATCACTTGATTCGATCGAAAGTTCTGAAATAAGTTCCGTAAAGACCAACGAATTTTTGGATTTCACGGAAACAAAATCCAAGTCAAATTCCTAGAGGATTACTATTCATCTACTGATGTTTTCACCCATGACCCGTCGTGTCAAAACATATTGAAAGGGATTCACAAGGCAATGACGGTGGTCATGTGCAGCAGAATGTAATGACGGAACCATTGGATAGCATGCACTACTGCCATAGCAATCTTCTCAACATGGGAATAGTTAAGTTTTGGCCCAACCAGGCCTCATCTTAGGTAATAAATAACATGCTCCTCGAGTAGATCATCCTGTTGAACCAATACCATGTCGATGGTCGACTCTGTAGTGGCTAAGTACAACAAGAAATATCTGTTATAATTGGGAGGTCGGAGTAGAGGGGAAGGCGTAAGGGCGAGTTTCAACACTTCAAAAGAGCATTGAGTAGCTTTGTCCCAACAGAAAGGGACTCCCTTTATCAATAAATGCATGAAACCTTTAGTGATCTCAACGTAGTTCATGACAAAACACCGAAGAAATTTTTCTTTCCCCTGTAAGCTATGAATCTAGGGTATTGTGCATAGGGGAGGAAACTGAACTATCACCTCAACCTTAAGAGGATCAATCATGATCCATGTTGTCGAAACAATGAAACCTAAGAGACGACCCAACGTCACATAGAAATTGCACTTGTTAGGATTCAAGTGAATTCGATAGTAGTGGCATCGCTCTAAGATTAGTCGGAGGTGTGTGGGATGATCAGATCTCTTGCGAGAGCGTGATGCTAGATCATCAATATAAGCCTCAACTATATGTCTAATGTCGTGGAAAGAAAAATACATGGCCCGTTGAAAAGTGGCTCCAGAATTCTTCAATCCAAAAGGAATCTTACAATATGAAAATGTGCCCCAAGGACAAATAAAAGTTGTTTTATGCTGGTCTTCGAATTTGATCTGAATCTGGTTATATCCTGAAAAACAATCCATGAATAAAAAGACCTCACAACCTGTGCATTCATCGACAATCTGATCGATGAATGAGGTGGGAAAATAATCTTTCGGACAGGCCTTGGTCAAGTCACGGAAGTCCATGCACATGTGAATTGTACCCTATTTTTTGTTAACTAGAACGGGATTTGACACCCATTCCGTCAACTGTACAGGGTAGATAAAACCGGCTTTAAGCAATTTCTCTACTTCATCCTTAATTGTTGTCGCTTTCCAAGGATTCACTGGATGAAGATTTTGTCAGATCATCTTGGCATCAGGATAAGTCTTTATCTCATGTTCAGTGATTCTTGGATCAATTCATGGCATTTCCTCGTAAGACCAAGAAAAAACATCATGGAAATCCTTAAATAACTCTGTATAAATTTGAATCTCTTCGAGGGAGTAGTTTGCTCCGATGAAAACATTCTCCAGGACACTAGGGGTTTTGGATATCTATAGGGATCATTTTAGTGATACTCGCCATATTACCCTACACATAAATTGTGTGTGTTTCCATATGATTAATAGCACAAGAACTATCTCTAGTCATAGTAAAAACAAATTCACCTGTGTCTATTCTTCTTAAATCTGGAAGGAAGTATGATCTATGATGGATATCATCCCAAGGTTTGTCTAGACCAGTCAATGCCTCTAGAATCACCTCATCTGAGGGAAATAATAGGTCTAAAGAATCTGTAGTGGGAAGTTAACCTTGAGCCCAAATAAGCTTGAGAACTGGATCTAACTCCTGTGTGGGAGTCGGATCGGGGTCGGCCGAAGCTTGTTGGACAATGATATATGAAACTTATGGCGCAGAAAATGGAATGGCCATGCTAGAATTCCCTATCCCTTCCATCAAATATGATGTGGAAGGAAGAGTCCACAGATCGTGAAAGTAAGTCATTCGGAATGATGACATTTGAAAATTTTCATCCCTAGGCTGGTCAGGGGAAGTCGATATAAGCTTAACATCGCTAGAAGGAGTCAGGTAATTGAAAGTACCCATCAATGATGGACACAAACCAAGCCCTATGTTGACAGTTTCAATCTGAGGGTTATCAATCATCTGGACTGTGGATGCCCCCGATGAAGGGTCAGGATGGGAGAAGGACAACTAGTCAATGGCCATGATTTGGACCTCGTGTGGAAACAAAAAGACCCAAAAAACTATAGAAACCATTGCATGCATTGCATAGGTCCAAATCCTTCCTAATAAAATTTTGTAGTTGAGAGGGGCATCGACCACTTCAACTTCGATGCACACAGTCTTCCCTCCTAACTGCATGGGGAAAGAAGGAATGTTTCCATGTGGTCTAAATGAATGACCTTCGAATGTCGTAAGCAATGTAGGTGACGGAGACAAAATGGATTGGCCAATGGCCTTCCAACATGCCAGCGACATCAGGCAAGTTGAGGCACCCTCGTCAACCAACGTACGAAATATATTCCAAGTAAAATATTTCATGGTGTAAGCCACTACTATCCGAAACGAAACCTGGTAAGGAAGATGAGGTTTCAAGTCGGTTGGATCGAAAACGATCGCTCTCAGGTTACAAGTCTTTGCAGATACCAAGGTGGATAACAGAGCCTTTCTCTGCGAAGGGAATATCTAGAGGACCTCCAAAGCAAACATCGCACAAGGGGTTTGTGCCAAATCTTCTACAATGGAGTAGTTCTGGGCATCCCTTGCATTCAGATTATGAGAAGCTTTCTTGAACGCACCTTTGGGGATGCGTGTCATTGTTTCACCCAACATCTTCTCAATATAGAGAGGAAATGGTGGGTTTGTGCCTTATTTACCCTTTTCGACAGATTCTAGCATTCTGTAATCTCAGGTCCTTGTCGCTATATGAGCATCACCTTTCAACATGTAAACATTTGTGGCTGAGATATTACCAGAAGATGCGGGGGATCCTTGATTTCCCCCTTCCACACTCGAAGATGCTGAGGATTGAGACATGTTTTTCCCATGTGGAGATGGGTTCATCATAATAGTAGGTTTTTTCTGTGCCAATAGATTTTGGGCCTCCGCAAGTCGAGGGCACAGGTGAGTCGGGTGGTCCTCCGTGAAAAGGTTACATGGATACTTCGACTTTCTCTTCTCTATGTTGCCTCTGTCAGAATTGTTATTAGCCTTTTTTTTCCCTTTACCCTTCTTGTTCCTTTGTTTTTTCTTTCCTTCAGGATGTTGGTTGGCCTTTGGGTTCGTCAACAGCATGTTGTGTACGTCCGACTTTTGGGTAGGGAGAACAGTCGAACTGGAGGTCTGGTTGGTTGTCGTCTGTTGTATAAACAATTGTTGAAATTGATTTGACAACAGATCAGTGGACTTTCCTTATGTTGAACCCACTATACCATTGGCATGTGGTCCAAAATTGTGTCTATCCTTGTCGAGGATGGACCGTGGCGCATTTGGAAATATCTCATAGAGTAATCCACACTGAGATTAAATTAGTTCAATCTATTGCGCTCTCATTATCAACTCCTCCTCTAAAAACACTCATGAAGTTGCAACATCCTTGGATAAAACTGGTACCAAAGACTTTAGGAACCACTCCAGCAAGAAATTCGGTGGGACCTGTACCTTAATCAAGCTATTCTAACGCTGCCATTCTCGGATATGTTTGGAGATATGGTCGGCTTTAGTCTGCTCAAAGGTGGCCAGCAATTTGGTGTCGCCATCGTATCTCATGGGTAGTTGGAAATGGTTTAGGAAGACCATTTCCAAGTCGCTAAAGTAATAATACCTTGAGCGTTCGAGATCAATATACCATTAAGCGGCACCCTCGATAAGAGTGCGTTGAATTAGGTGCAACTGTACGGAGCCATCTCGCAGTGAGTTTGACGAGAACCACAAGTGGAAAGTTTTCACGTGATCACCCAGGTCTTCGCCAAGATTTCCTTCAAATTTCAGAATATCCGAGGGAAACTTAGTTAGCATAGGGGGCCAATGTAGATCATGACAAATCAGTTCCTTAAGAAACCTTGACAAGTTTGGTAGATGTAGCGTTTCTAGAAATGGTAGTTTGGGTTGGGTACTATGTACAAGAAAAAGGGGGCCTGGAGTTTGACTGGCACCAGGTTGCCAAGAAAACTTGGGTTTCTAGCTAGGTTTCTGGTAGAAACCATGGCCTTGACCAGCATACAAAAACTGTGTTTGATGGGATATCATCAGCTGATTCCCATAATTGGATGACATGGGTTGGGCGGGGATTGCTCCCTACGTTGTGTTCCAAGTATTTTGGAAGGGGATTCCCCCAGTCAATCCGACGGGCATAGGTATTGAGCATTTCTCGGTGTTCCATTGACCGTGGAAGGGGTTTCCCCCAAACAGCATCCCTTGTGAGGGAATTGATCTCTACCAAGGATTCCAAAGTCCTTGTGAGGATAAAACTCATGTACTTTCCCCCTGTGTAGGAATAGTACCCTGCATAGGATTTTGTTTCCTAAAACTAGGGTTGCCCCCATCCAAGATGACATCCGAAGAAAAAACATTATTACCAAACATGCCAAACAAAGAGAACGACATGGATCCCACTGATGTAGTGTAATATGATGGTCCTAAGATTCCTACTCAAAACAGGCTATAGTTAGCATTCGGCCCAATGGGTTGCTGGAAAACACCACAGAGCGAGGGGGATGGAGGAGGTATATGACCCCCACTGTAAGGGATAGAATTGAAGGGGACTGAAGTGCCCCCAATAGACCCTTTCACGGGAGCGTTTGAGCTCCCTTCCCCCAGACCCATGGTCTGTAAGGTGGAGTAGGTAAGGATCATTTTGAATCGAAGCTGGGCATCCCATATGAAAATGGAGGTCCCGTCGTACTTTGCATAAACAGAGAAATGGTCGTCGATGATGATGGTATCGGACCACTACCCAAGGTAGAGGGATTCGATACCACTGTGGTTTGAACTGGTGAAGGTGGGTTATGAGGCAACATTCCCCATGTAGTAGTAGTCGAAATGAGAGTATGAGGACTCCTGAATGAAGTAGCAGCATTTGCTTCCATGGATGCTTGTAAGACTATCTAATGCTCATAAGGTGTCACCCTCAGAGGGACAACCTGTACTAATATTTGCGCCGACAAGTTAGTGATCGGAGGGTTGGATGTCCCAAGAGCTTCCACTCCAAGGTGAGAAATAGTAGGTTCCTCCGGAGTCGAGTAATCTCCTCTCAGAGTTGGATCAGGTATAGTTTATTGTGGCCCGGTCACTTCGAATGACCTTTGTTGGTCAAGTATTCACCGTAATGGTGGTGGTGGTGGCTCCAATGCAACTGGTGGTAGGCCCTGAAGCCTTTATGACCGGAAGAGCTCTTGATCTACCACTTTGTGAAAATATCAATGAAACAATAAGTCTTTAACTATCGTTTAAAACCAAGCACACACGAGAAAAATTCCTATAAGATAAACCAAGAAAACCACTATCTAGTAGGAAGAACAGTTACGCCAGCCAACACTAGAGAAACTTACCGGTGCAAGTGAAACTCGAACACGGAAGCACCCTCTGGGTATACTCTGAAAAGTGTGACCCGACGTCTACACTAGGTACCATGGTATACCCCTGCAGTCACCTATGTAAGTCCCTAGAAAATAGGCAACTAAGTTTCCATCTCGTAAACAATCACCAGGCGAGTACAGTCGACAGTTGGGTGGACCGCAATGAGCAAGATAAAAAGTCTGAAACCTACCGAGGGTATCAAAATCAAGTGGTATGGAAGACAACAAAGGATCTCTAACGGATTCAAGGTCCACGAAGCTCCGTAGGCAAATGCAGGTGATAGTATTCCCACGACAAATCCTCAATATGCATTCCCAACTACGTTTAGTCTGGCTTTGGAGGGGTTATCTTCACTGCCTTTCCTCACATGACCTCGTGTTTATCCCTTGTATTAGAGGGGGATCTCAGATAAATTTCACATCACTAGAATTTAACACTCCCTAGCTCTGACTCCAATGTTTGTTTAATGGCCTTGAAGAGTTTCCTCTCCAACCTAATTCAAGGCCCTAACCCTAAACTAGTTGGTTGACCCTACAAACATAAAAGTCTACTTAATTTTAGATTTAGTGTTCATTTTAATGGCTTGATTAACTCAATATGATATGGTGGTGAAACTAGTGATGTTATGAGAGACGAAAAGAGGAGAAAAGACAAAGCTCTGAAAGAAAAAATACTTCTAGTCAATAGTAAAAATTTACAACTAACTCTTTGTAACCAACTTTTCTTTTAACTAATGTTTTCCAAGATCTTTAATAAGAAGACCTAAAACAAAAAATTTATTTACTACAAGTTACTTAAGTTTCAAGAAATCAGTAAAGAACTTTAAAAAATGAACTCTTTTACCTTTCTAGTAAAATAACTAACTCCAACTACTTTACCAAACTGAAAATAAAAAAATAAAAATGAAAATGAAATTGCGTCAAACAGAAAAACTAAAATATTTTTTTTTCTCTTTTCTCAAAGCAAATGAAAGGGGTAAAAAAAACAACAAGACAAGACTGACATAAATATTTGACCTACAACGGATTGCAAGGAATCACAAAAGAAACCAAACAGGCAGATCAATCATTCAAATACTCGCTTAAAACCCTTTCAGAAGTAAACGCAAGAAACTTCAAAAAGACAAGTAAATTGAATTCTAACCCAAGCTATTGTTGTAAAAACAGAGACTCTGAACTATATCAAGAAATCCTGAGAAGTATAAACCTCAATCAGGAAAGAGGATTGGTTGCCTCTTTTTCAAAAATAATTTCTTGAACGAGATACGCTATTGTTGCTTCAGTATCCTGCATATGTACACGGGTTGTTTACTAATCAAGGTGCGTATGTACGCGGTCTGACCCAAAGTAGGGCGCGTACACCTTTGTACTTCCTTAAAAAAAAAAAAAACAGTCTTATAGGGTAGGGAGAACTAGTATGGCACCAGAAGGTGACTAGAATCCCTTAAAAGACTCAGAAGACTCAACAGAAACTTGAAAGGCAAAAAAACCAATCAGAAACCCCAAAATCCCCTAAAACCCTAGAGGCTTCCCCAGTATGGTCACCAGTTATGCTGGCAGGAAAAACCCCCCTATGACTACACCAGGGTTCAGAATGTAGGCAAATCAATTAACCGTCTAAAATTCAACCACTCCTCTAAACTACCCCAACATACCTAAACTCATACAAGTAAAGAAAAGATGAGGGGGATCAGGTAACTATACCTCTACTCTACATCCGGTGATGATCCCCTCGCACTTGAAATATTTGTTGACTGCACACCTCCTCCTAGGGTTGACCTGTATTCAAAGATAGACAAACAAAAAACTACAAGAATGCTATTTCATATACAAATTAGAGTTAGATGTTAGAGTGTCAAAACATAAACCAATAAAACCATCCATTACACCATGATTTGGTATAGGAAAAGTAATTATTTTATTAATGACTCAATGATTATACCTTTACAAACAAAGTTGAATACTGCTCCACGAACCTATTCTAGGATCCTCTTCACCAAGCTCCAAGTGCACCTTTGTATGGCTTTTCCTCTCAACCTTCTGATCTCTTCTTGGAAAGTGAATGGGTTCTGATGGAGGAAGAAGGGATAATGGGGAAATGTTGAGGCAATTCTCACAAAAGGGTTGTGATAACTTGGGCAAGGAGGGGATGTGAAACAGACAGAATTTCATTGTTCTTATGTCTATATGTGGAATGAAACCCCAACACCTCCTTTTATATGACAAAAGGATGGTTATTCGATTGGATGACAAGCTATAGGCGATGAATTAGTTGGGAAACTACCCAATAACCCGTAATCTCAATGAATTCCTTGCAACTTTTATCAGTATACGTGGGTTGTAATGGTCTAGCATGTGTATGTACATGGGTTGTAGTGGTGCAGCAAGAGTATGTATGTGGGCAATATTGGTGCAAGGCGCGTACATCTTCAAAAAAATGGTTTTTTAGAAGAGCAACTCAGTAGTTCTTTGGGAAAAAATGCAAGTAAGAGGGCCAAAGGCCAAGTATGCATGTGTAGAGAAATTTAGGGTTATAAAAACTCCCTGAAAACTCCATTCATTAAAAACATGAATATTGTTGGTGCATTTGACAACCCAAATGGTGCCACTATGAATTCGTAATGATCATACCTTGTTTTGAAGGCAGTCTTATTGATGTCTTCCTCTTTTATTCTCACTTGTTTATATCTAGATCTGAGATCTATCTTGGAAAACATCCTTGCACCCCTTAGTTGATCAAACATATCATCTATCCTTGGCAAAGGATACTTTCTCTTTATTGTTACTTTTTCAACTGCCTAAAGTGGATACAAAGTCTCTTAGCGTACAATTCTTCTTCTTCACGAAAAAAATTGGCGCACCCCAAGGCGACACACTTGGGCGTATATACCCCTTCTTCAGAAGTTCTTCAAGTTTCATCTGCAGCTCCTTCAGTTCCAGCGTACACATCCTATAAGGAGTCTTGGATACAGGTGCTACTCCCAGCATCAGATTAATAGAGAATTCAATATCTCTTTTCAGAGGCAATCTTGGTATCTCTTTAAAGACATCCTCAAATTCCTTCAATAATGTGCAGCCTTCCACACTTGACACTTTATCCTTATGTGCCTATTCCATGTGTGTTGTGAATACTTGACATCCTTTCCTGTAACTTTTCTTCAACTACAATGTTGAAATTTCTCTAATACTCACAACTCTTGGAATTCCTTGAACTGACCTAAAATTTTCTTCCTCATCCAAGAAAGTAAATGCCTTATTGTAAAAATCCAAGATAGCATGGTGCTCATCCAACTAATCCATACCAATGATGAAATCATATGAGCCCAAAGATATCATATTCAAACCATCCTTTGTGCATAGTCCCTTCTTCTCCATTGGACATGCCTTAACCATCTCACTAATTTTCCCTTTTGCTCTTGTATCTAACTGCACCAACCAAGATTTTCCAATATTTCTTCTCGACAAATGGAATGTTTCCATAATATTAGGATCTAGATAACTATGACTATCTCCCAAGTATATTAAAATAGAAATGGGTTGGTCATTAATCTTTCCTTCCACATCGATCATGTGTGACTAGAACTCAGTCTTGTTTTTTATCCAACGTGGTGTAAATCCTTGGCACATTTCTACCCATATATTCCACTTTTGAAACTTGTTGTAAATTGTGGGCATTCCTCATTTTATCACCTCTTTGATGGAAATATGTGTGCATGTGATTTATGCCACAACCCCAACACTGCATAGGTTGTTTCCATTAATTTTTTCCCATTGTCTCCAACATTCTGGGCTCATGAAGGTTTGACTGTTGTTGTGCGGTATTTCTGAAAAATGGTGGCTTAGCTCCCATCTTCCTTTGTTCCACCTTGTTTTTCATCTTTTCTTCCCAAACCTTTTGGAAAGTTGATCTTCCCCTTTGCTACTCATAGAGACACTTAGTGTGACTTATGGTTTCTTCCAACATCTTAGGATAATCATATTGTATCTTGTCACTGATAAATTAGGGCAATCCAATCAAATAACTTTGAATCTTCACACGTTCATCTTTGATAAAAAGCACATAATTCAACAGTTCTAAAAACCTTATTTTGTACTCATCAATTTTCATATTCCCAAGCTTGAGTTTGAACAACTCCTTCATTTTCCTATCATAGTACCACTTCGTTAAGTAGTTCTTCTATATATACCTCTTAAACTCCCTCCAAGTCACTTTCTTCTCATAAATGTGTTTCACTTGCCCATACTGATCCCACCACATTAATGCCTTTCCTTTTAGTTGATAAATGGAAATTATCCCTTCTGCCTGTGCAGAATAGTTATGTAGTTGGAAGTACTTTCTCATACCCAGAAACTAGGTCTTCACATATTCATCCTTATTGTGCTCACCATAAAAGGTAGGAGGCTTGATCTTATTCGTTTCCCCTTGTATCTCATCCACTCCAGTATTTCTCTTATTCTTTCTGACAGGAGATGGACTTGAACTACTGTGCTCTTTCCTCAAAGAATGATTACCAACACTCTATTATTTTCTTCTTTTATCATCATGAGACCTGCAACTTCTTGATATACTTGACTTAGTCTCCTTATCCATCTTCTTTTATATTATGTCCCTTCATCTCCATTGGACATGCCTTAACCATCTCACTAATTTTCCCTTTTCCTCTTGTATCTAACTGCACCAACCAAGATTTTCCAAGATTTCTTCTCGACAAATGGAATGTTTCCATCATATTAGGATCTAGATAACTATGACTATCTCCCAGGTCTATTAAAATAGAAATGGGCTGGTCATTAATATTTCCTTCCACATTGATCATGTGTGACTAGAACTCAGTATGTTTGTTATCCAGCAAGGTGTAAATCCTTGGCACGTTTCTACCCATATATTCCACTCTTGCAACTTGTTGTACATTGTGTGCATTCCTCATTTTATCACCTCTTTGAGGGAAATCTATGTGCATATGATTTCCGCCACAACCCCAACACTGCATAGGTTGTTTTATTTTTGTCCCATTGTCTCCAACATTTTTGGCTCCTGAAGGTTTGACTGGTGTTGTGCGATATTTCTGGAAAATGGTGGCTTAACTCCCATCTTCCTTTGTTCCACCTTGTTTTTCATCTTGTCTTCCCAAACCTTTTGGAAAGTCGATCTTCCCCTTTACTACTCATAGAGACACTTAGCATGCCTTATGGTTTCTTCCAACATCTTAGGATCATTATATTGTATCTTGTCACTGATAAATTAGGGTAATCCAATCAAATACCTTTGAATCTTCATACGTTCATCTTTGATAAAAAGCACATAATTCAACATTTCTAAAAACCTTATTTTGTACTCGTCAATTTTCATATTCCCAAGCTTGAGTTTGAACAACTCCTTCATTTTCCTATCATAGTACCACTTGGTTAAGTATTTCTTCTATAAATACCTCTTAAACTCCCTCCAAGTCACTTTCTTCTCATCAATGTGTTGCACTTTCCCATATTTATCTCACCACATTAATGCCTTTCCTTTTAGCTGATAAATGGAAATTATCCCTTCTGCCTATGTGGAATAGTTATGTTGTTGGAAGTACTTTCTCATACCCAGCAACCAGGTCTTCACATATCCATCCTTATTGTGCTCGCCATCAAAGGTAGGAGGCTTGATCTTATTCGTTTCCCCTTGTATCTCATCCACTCCAGTATTTCTCTTATTCTTTCTGACAGGAGATGGACTTGAACTACTGCGCTCTTTCCTCAAAGAATGATTACCAACACTCTATTCTTTTCTTCTTTTATCATCATGAGACCCGCAACTTCTTGATCTACTTGACTTAGTCTCCTTATCCATATTCTTTTATATTATGTCTAGACTCTGCATCAATTTGACATTGAATTAATATTTTTGTGCCTTGGCTCTCATAATCCTTTCAGTATCAACTTTATAACTCTGGACATATTTATGCATTATTTTGACATCTTCTACCAAGTTCACATACTCCCTCTTGGATTTTGTACCATTAGCACCTAAACCGACATGCAGATCCCCAAATTAATCATCGAGACTATAAGTCCTCTACGTATCTTGCATGTTTTCAACCTTTTGCGCTAACTATATCCTGCTCTTAGTCGATGATAAGTCTGTAAAATGTGAGAACAATAAGATTTTTTAGGTGATTTCTTGCAACAACTACATGAAAACGTTCACCATTTTTCAGAATCATTCTCTTGGATTTCTTGGATTATTTTAACATTCCAACTTTAGTTCACACACCCCTACATCACGACTCTTGCACGCATCACAACTCTATACCGCATACCAATTTTTTTTCACTAAAACTAAGTGTTACACTGTGTGATACCAATTCTTAATGCACACATCTATTCATGTTAAACTTTGGCCCATACAAGTCCAATGTTGAACCAATAGCTCTGATACCAATCTGTAACATCCATATCCCTAGAGGTTGGGCCATGCTACAAAAAAAAACACTCATACAAAGCTCTAATACCAATCTATAACGTCCCCAGCATACTATTGAGCCATGTTATGTTGATGTTTCACTACACAGTCTCTACTTTAGACACAATCAGCGTAGTTTCATTTGAATTACGTGCTCAACCCAAGACTGAGTCACGCTACACAACTTGTAACAGCAAAAGCAATAATCTCCTTTCAAAAACAACCTTAAGCAGCGGAATTAAATCAAACAACTGTGTGCACCATCATATTGACCACACAGTACAACTGTGCACACAACCACCTGGGTGTCATGCTCCACTTTTGTTATTACTATGCATGGGGTCTAATTCCTTAACTGCACACACAAGTTCCCACCTTTTGAAGAACACATGCTACAATCATGCAACACATAGACTATACACACCTTGTCTTTGTTAACACTTCCCCACGCACTACTCTGATGCACGCAACACCAAAACCAAGTGTCCTTGGCTCACCTTCCTATATATATACATTACATTTACACTTGGTACCAATTATCTCACCAGCCTATGTACAATTACAAAGGGTTCTAAATCAATGACATTACATTTAATTTCTTGCAGGTGTGTATTTTTGTAGAACCTTGCCATAGCTTGAGAATTATCTATACTCTGACCACAACGTAATCATTGAAACTATGACTACAACACATAGAAAGAATACTTGTTCCTTCATATATAGTGCACGACAATTCACAAGTTCCATATGAGCCTCAGATTGATAATTAAATGGATTGGATGTTTTGATAAGACAATTAAATACACCGACATTTTTTATGTCGTTGTCGAGGAACTGTCAATGGTGCAATATTCTTTCTAGTATCAATTTCATTTGTTTTGTTTTGTTTTTTATAAGTATGTGAGGCATGTTTTGTTTTTATGGTTATAGAATAAAAGAAAATAACTCCAAAAAAAAACACTTGGTGCAGTAAGAGTCGTTCATTGTACTAATCTATTTTTCAAGTTGGCAAGAAGGTTACAGATTCTACCTTAGTTGTTGCAACACTAGCTGTGATGTTGCAACATCGGTGGTTGAATGTTGTTGTGACACCAAGCAAGAGAATATAAGAATGCAATAAGCTAGCTCACATAATGATGACTACTCTTGTTAGCATGAAGACCAATTAGAGTAAATTCCAAAGGATTGATCTGTATTCTTGAGGAAGTTGGAAAAAGGAAGAAGGGATTGGTGAATGAGAATTTTACTAAAGAAAGTGCAAGGAGAACATTTTGGGTTGTTTAAGATATTAGTCTCATTTCATTATTTACCCAACCTAATCCTTCCCTCTTTTCATCACTTCTCTTTACCTTTTACTCCTATATTTTATTATTTTCCCTAATCATATATTCTTCATCTCTTCCCTTGTTTTCTTGCTCTTGAGATCCCTTCTTCCATCTTATCTCTTCTTCCCCTCTTTCTTCTGTTTCCTTTTCTTTTTTTTCTTATTAATTTTTCCCCCTACCACCTCTTCTCTCCTTTATCTTTTCATTATTTCCTCATTATATTTTTTATCTCACCCTCTTCCTATCATTTCCCTCCCCTTCTATTCATTAAACCATACTTCTTCATTTGTACCATTTTTGCAACCCTTGATTCTCCATTGGTTACCTCTTCCCACACATAGTCTCTTTGATATCAAGAATAATTTCAAATGCACACTACTTGATGGATTGATGATGGTAATATGTTTTTTTTAATTAAACTTTCAAATCCATCCTCATACAAAAATTATAATTTTATTATGGTCATTATTTCATGGGTAGTGAGACACTCCATGGACTCTCTTGAATCCTCATGGTGGTTATGTCAGGATCTCACTATACGAATTTCATATTTGAGGTAATAGGGAACTTCTTGGATTTACACAATGTTTATGTCAGGATCCCATTACTCTTATTCCACATGCTGACTAAATGTTTGATTTTTCTCTCATTTAGGTGTTGCTTTTTTTCATTTTTCCCCAGATCTTGTGTAGGTAATATCACACAATATAAGCATTGGATGCTTGAAATTTTTTGTATGTGTATGTATTCCATCAAAAATTATATGCCTACAAACATTCACACCTGTTCGGATCACCATTTGCAAACTATCACTTATTTATTGAATTTTATGGCCTGTTGGCTTGGTGAATTCACTGAAAACATAGTCGGGGCAGTCATGTTTTGAGAGACCAAATGGGAATATTATTAAAACTTGTTTATATCCTAAATATCCCTTAAATTATAGCTTCCAACCCAATTTTAATTACTCAATTTGGATATCAAATGAAAACGTTATGACCAAAACATTGATTGGGTGTAGAGTAGGAAGCTCGAGAACAGAGTTGGGACAATCCATTTTTGGATACCTAAATGGATATATCTTTCACAGTTTTTCCTAAGGTATATTATATTATGAATCTAGTTTATAATTCAAGTGGAATCACTCAGTTTCGATATCATATGAGAAATTTACACCCAAAATACTAACTACCTATCCTAAATCAACACTCCTAAAACTCTATTCTCCCATATGTTCATTGGCATATTTGAACCATCAAATATTCATTTATTAAACACACGTTTCTATTGGATCTACCTACATGAATCTAATTTCATCTCAAATTTTAATCAAGTCAATATGACATCAAATGGAAAATTTTTACTTGATTTAGTGATTGTTGGTCTAGGCAAGAATTTGAAAACAACTCTATCTTGCAAGTTGTTCTTAAGATGATTTGGAATATCAATTTAAGACATTTTTAAAAAAACATTATGTTGGACATATCCCCATGAATTTTTTTTTCATTTGGATTTGGAATCACTCAAATTGGATGAGAAATGAAGAAGTTATCAACAAAATACTTCCAAGTAGTCTAAGGCGGCCGCCACTCCTCAGTAGGTATAAAATGAGTTTTGCTTCATTCATTTTTCCTTGGATTTGTTTTATAAGTAAATACTTGTTGTTGTTTTTTTGTGTATTTATTGGATGAAGAGAGGTAAATCACCTCTCTTCTTCCATGATCTCACATTTTATTTCAGGTAAGTGTTATTTTTTTGCAGGTCCTCGAAAGACTAAGGGAGTCAATGCATGCACAAGTGATTCTGGAAGACAAATTTTCATGCAAAAAATGGGGCATACTATCCATACATCCTCCATATCTCTGTATGAGCCTATCATTTTCCTTAATGATGTTATTGCGGTGTCACTATATGATCATACATGTCGTTACATGATGTTGCTACCCTTGCCTTATTATTGCATTGGTGTTCCAACTTTTTCATCAACGTTGTAGATGGATAGAAGAACAAGACAAATGGAGAATTGATTTGAAGATAAAGAGAAGGCCAATACCATAGAATCAATATCCATCACCACATTTCCCACATCGTTTCTGCAAATGAATCCTTTCATAAGACCTAGCGTTTATTGTACTCATTCATCTGTACCATGATATGCCTATGCATTTTTGTCTTCCCGGTTTGGAATAATTGCATGATGAAGATCATTCCTTATTTATGTGGCTTCCCTTGAAGATTAAAATTTTCCACTACTATCAAGCCATAGATTTAGTATCATCACTTTCTATTTTCTACTTCACCCATCCCTAACCCATGCAATAAAGTGACTTGGATCACTTACAATGTTGAGTCACCTTGTTATATCATTCCCTCCCTTATTAAATTTGATGGTGAAAACCTGTATCAGGTGCCATCATACCTTGGAATGCTTGAAAACCAGATTTTTGGTAGGCATTCCTTGGGAATACAATTTTGACTGTGAAAACCCTTTGGGCGCAGTTAGAAAAATCTTGTTTGAAAACCATCTTTTTGGTAGACAAGATTTGCAAATAAGAAATAAAAGTTCATTTTCAAGTTCCAGTTGCTCTCTGAATAAATATTCCCAAGAAGGTTGTTCCTTATCTCATTCTACAAGTTGTATTGTGCTCCAAAGTTCTACACTCCATATTGTTCTTTCTTGTGGACCATCCCAAATTATCATACATGTGTTTCTCTATGAATAATGATCTCCAAGTTGAATAAATATTTCCAAGATTCATTACTACATCAGAAGTTTGTGCTACATGTCCCAAGCTCCACACCGTTCTTCCTTGCAAATTTTCTATATCATTATTGACCATGTCAGATCAAGATGTTGCTACAACCACTATGGACTTCATATATAGGTGCAGGTATACTTATTTCTCTTTTATTTAATCACAATTCATTGGATGTTACATATTTGTATTTGGAAAATCACTTAGTTCTTTGTCCCACTTCCTCACCTTTTTCCATTTCTCGGGGGTGGGAAATATCTTCAGTTTGGGGGGGGAACACCATTAGATTTACATACCATAACATTCCCTCACTATTCTTGGTCAACTCCACTCTAATATCCATGCATAAGAATGATTATGAGTTGTCCTATTGTTTCACCACAAGAACCAACAATAGAAGGCTTTATTGCTTCGACACAAAAACCAGCAATAAAATACCTTGTTGTTGCAACACAAGAACCAGAAGTGAGGGAAAAGAATGTTTTGTTGATTCCACACGACAATTAGTGGTAAAGGACCTTGTTGTTTTCACACGAGAACTAGCAGTAAGAAAAAAAGACATTCTTGTTTCTCCACAAGAACCAAGAACAGAAGAAGAGAACACATTTTTGTTGTAAAAAATGCATGAGGACATGTTGTGTATTCAGTTTGGGGGAGATAGAGGTTTCTTTGCACTCCATGGGATCTCACAGTGGACAAATGGGATCAGGCTGCCAAGGACAAGCAAAACAATTTCATGGTAATTTCTCAATATTCACTCATTCACATTTTTTTTTAAATGCAAAAACTTAATTGACGATATCTTGTAAACTGTGAACTGGATTTTCACGAAATTTTGAGGAGAGAAGCATTGTATCCAGATGAAAAAAATCAATAAATTTCTCACTAACCCAGTTCATAATTTTTTAGTTATTAAGCATCATCACCTTCATCGATTTTTCATATATATTGAGATATGTAAATCATATGGCTTTGATTTTTGGTGTGGAGAAGCATTGGAATAGTAAAAATCTTCCTGCAAACTTTGGTCGAAACTCGGTTTGTATTTTGTGAGAAAATGGTTTAAAAAGTTTGCTTCTACTTCTGCAGCACATGTTGTTACCAGGGATGATTTTAGGGGCTAAATTTCACTCATGGGCTAATTTTCCATGGTTTTTCCAAAAACGAGATTCGCTATTTTAAAAATGATTCACCGAAATTCTATAGGATAAAATTATTTTACCTTAAAAATCGCCAAAATTTTATAAAAACTATATAAAATACTTAGAAATTTGAATATTTTTACAAAAATATCGCCAAACATTTATAGTTGACATATGAAGGATTAGTAAGATTCGC
>ML797585.1:217024-261386 GCA_009831015.1 Picea engelmannii | reverse complement strand
CCTTAAAAATCGCCAAAATTTTATAAAAACTATATAAAATACTTAGAAATTTGAATATTTTTACAAAAATATCGCCAAACATTTATAGTTGACATATGAAGGATTAGTAAGATTCGCCAAGGTTTCTACATTTTAAAATAAATCTCCATCCATAAAATCATCCTTGGTTGTTACTTACATGTAGCATCTTATTTTTTATATCTTGGGATCTACGCATCATGTTTCTATGATTTTTGGTAGGAAGGTGCATTAGATGGTGATCAATATACTCACCAAAAATCTCTTCATTTTGGATTATTGTTTGAATCAAATGCCACTTTCTCAAATTTGTTGTTTCTTGTTGTGGTCCACTTGTTGATACTTTATTGTTGTGATTCACTTATTGCTACTCTTTTGTTTTTATTTGATTGTTGCAACTCCACAAGAGTTGCTAAAATCACTTGAGGGATACTTTTGAAGAGGTTTCAGGGTGCTATATGAAAAAAATGTTATATTCTATCAACATCATCAGTTGGGAAAACATAGTGGTTTTGGTTATTGTGCATTGAAAAATGGAAGCAGCATTCAGCCCAGTATTGGGTTGCATGAGGATGTGCAACATATTCAGTTTGGGGGAGAGGTGGATTGTTGTGCATTTCTTACTTGGAACAATATTGTTTTCTTGACAGTCCATTTGATAGAAAAGTTTCCAATCTAGGGGAGAGGAAAAATCATCGCCTAGAAAGGAATTTGTTACCCCACAAGAACCTATAGCAAAAGAAGTTGTTATAGAATCCATTCCTACAAAATAAATNAAATATATATATATATATATATATATATATATATATATATATATATATATATATATATATATATATATATATATATGTGTGTCTTCACCCTTTAGTTTGGATACGTACAACAATTTTTATTTTTCAGTGGACAACAGTAGTATTCAACATTAATGACACAAGAAATCCCTATTGTTGTTACACAAGAACCAGTAGCAAGACACAAAATATCACCATGTCATGAGTTATTATTTACTGATGTTATAAAACTATTGTCGTTACTCAGTTTTGTTGTTACTCCCAAGTGTTGTTATTTTGAAAGAGTTGTTACTCCTGTCATAACATTATTGTTGCTATAACTTGGTTGATACAAGGTATTGGGTTGCATGAGGACATGCAACATATTCAGTTTGGGGGAGTTGTTGGGCCATGGAATTGTCATCAGTTTTACATCATCTTTCTCTATTTGTAATCCCTTCATGCTTACCCATAACCTTGTATTAATGTTTATTAATCCATTTTAAGGTTTATATGCGGGATTTAGAAAGAAGGTCATTTACATCACATTTCCTCAGTATTTCATATGAATTATGGTTAAATATTAGAGAAATAACATATCTTGCATTTATCTTTGAAAAATGGTTTAGTTTGTGAGTGTTGCAGAACCAGTTGTCATTGTTGTTACTTCTACGTTGTCATTGTTGTTACTTCTACGTTGTCATTATTGTTACTCCTACAACTAAAGATTCACAATCTTGGTACTTGAGATTTCTTGTATGAAGCTTTATTGAGTTGAAATATCTTTATCCTCAAAATATATCAACAACCCAGATCGTACTTTTTGAGAAATCAAGTTTTTACGATTTGTTGTAACTTGTGTTTGATGTTACTCAGGTTTGTTGTTACTTGTAAGTTACAGCGTTGTCGAAATTCCATGTACGGATTTGAAAATCCATGAAAATATATCTTCAACCATCAAGACTTGCTATGGATTTGGACCATCAACAACCATTTTTTAATATGGAAAGAATCTTGGAATCATTAATAAAATTAGTTTGAGTGGTTAACCAAGAATCTTGGAATTCTTGGGGAAAAGATCTTGGAGTTATTTATTATTTGTTAATTGCAAGCAAAATATCCTAGAGTTAGTTTTTGTTTTCTAATTATTATCAAAGTTGCCTTGTTGTGTGTCACCCCTTGGCACATATTCACTCATCCATTTTGCGGGTGGAGTACTTGGGACCCACCTATCCTTGCATATGTGTTTAATACGCCACCACATGTAAGGGTGGACCCTTAGGGAGTCTGAGACTTCATAACTCTAGAGGATTGGGGTGTAGTGTCGTAGATAAGCCAAAAGGGATGAAGGTCGGAGCCACATGGCGATATTTTGGGCCCCTTCGGGAGTTCAAGATTTCGGGACTCCGGAGGATATGTGCATAGAAAGGAAAAAGGGTCGTTCAATGCCAAAGCATCAAACGTTGAATTCCCCTTTTATCTTATGTGTTAAATGAGGATCAAGTCCCACCATTAGATTGGACGGCGGATGAAATTACACCGTGGACATAGGAACGCTAGGGAATATCTAGGACTTTGTGGAACTTGGGATGGTACGAAGGAGATGGGTGCCATGTGACCCTTGACTAATAGTGCTCGAAGAGCTTTGGGAGGCCATAACTTGCAATCTAGAGCTCGGATTTGAGCCTGGTAGAAGATGTTAGAAAGATATGATTGAATAGAAGAGGATGGAGACCTTGAAAAGAGGATTAGATACAATTAAGGAAAGCAAAAATTTTATGCCCCATCCCTAAAAAGGGTACTTAGGGGTTGGGTGTGTTACAAATTGATATTAGAGCAGGAAATAACACTTGGCCTGCTTGGGCTCATGGACAAGTCACATAAAAATATTATTATATACCCTTTAAGGGTAACACCCTATCTTACACAATTCCTAAGAGGCCTATTTAAACCTCTACTAAAGAGAGGAATGAAACTTTCTACTGTTGAATATGCTTTGAAAAAAAAAAAAATCTAAATTGTGTGTTGTTCATAAATTAGTAAATGATTAACTAACAGAAAATTCTTTATCAGCACTCAAGCAATCAGTGGATAGTAGGAAAAATACAACATAAGGGATGGTGACACACCATGAGTTGGGGAAAAGCTCCCACAATAGGGAAGAGGAATCTGATGAGAGTATGGCGGTGGAAACCCCTTCATATTTGGCTGAAACCGTAAGAAGCCTCACGGAAGAATTACAGAGTTGTAAGGATGACAACGAAAGGCTGATAAAAGAGAATGAAAAGCAAAGTAAAATTAAAGAAGTCTTATTGCAGAGCTTATCAAATATACAAAGGCAACTGCAACATGGACCAGTAGCCAGTCATGTGGAAATACATCATACTAAGAAAACTCAAAGTCCACTTGAGATACAAAATCATGGTCCTGAAAGTGGCCACATAAGGAGAAGCACCTCAAAAAAGGCCCAACATGGAGTCAAGAGACACTCATCGGAAGAATCCTCTGGTGAGGAAATTGACAACTCCAAGGGATCTTCTGGTAGAAAAACTAGTTCACATCCCCAGAGGAGAAGAAAGAAGAGGAAACATTCCAAGAGCCATGACCCTGAAGAGTTTAAGAAATCCAAACCACCCACTTTCGATGGAGAAATTAAGAAGGGTGAAGAAGCGGAAGTTTGGTTCCTTGGCTTGAAGAAGTACTTTAGAGTCCATGACTACTCTGAAAACTTAAAGGCTCGAATATCCATTTTCAACCTGAATGGAAAGGACTCCATTTTATGGGAGGACCTCAGGAATGTGAAAGGAATCCATGAGAAGGACTTGTCATACAAAAAATTTTAGAAATACTTCAAGAATAAGTATATGTCAGAGAAATACTTTGATCAGAAGACCAAGGAGTTCTATGAACTCAAGTTATGAAAACTCACAATAGATGAATATATCAACAAAATTCTTGAGCTGATAAGGTATGTGCCCTACATAAAGGATGGAAAATTAAATATGCAATGATTTATTAGTGGATTACCTCAATCCTTCCAAGACATAATTGAGTTTGATGAGGCAAAGACTTTAGAAGACACTATCCAGAAGGCAAGGTATTTCTATGAGAAATTCAAGAATAAGACAAAACCTCATGCAGACCAGAAGAAGAAAAGCAATTCGGGATTCAAGAAGAAGGGGTTTAAACCCTCAATATTTAAGAACCATGGGAAATGTTATAAGATGAGCCTTTCTACTAAAACTATATATTAGCAAAATTTCCCATCTCAGGGTGGAAATAAACCCTTTGGATCAACCTCAGGTAAGACTGATAACACAAAGAGAGAACCCTTGAAATGTTGGGGTTGTGTAGAAGAACATATGTTGAGGGACTTCCCACATAGGAAACAAAACAATAGGAGGGTATACAACATCCAGGAAGCCACCACAGTCAATGATGTGGCTAGGAGCATGCCAGAAATTTATGCAGCCTTGGATAATAGACAAGTTGACCACCAAGCTTCAGTGGTGGAGATGGAAGGTATGATTTCCAACCATTCAGTTTCCATTTTAATTAAACTTGGTTCTAATATGAGTTATGTTTCCCCTCAAACTGTTGAGAAATGTAAATTACAACAAGTAAAACATGTTAAATCATGTTTGGTACAACTAGCCACTGGAACTAAAAGAAAGGTAACAGAGGTCATACCAGCATGCCAATTCATTATGAATGGATTACCCATCCAAGAAACCTTAAATATGATTCCTTTAGGATCTTATGGCCTGTTGATTGGCATGGACTGGTTGGCTTCCCATAAAACCAAGTTGGATTGTTACTATAAAACTTTGGAGTGTGAAAATGAAGAAGGGAGAAAGATAACCCTACAAGGGATTCAAAATCATATCTCAGTGAGACAAACATAAACCCTTCAAGTGAAGAAGTATTGCATAAAAGGATGTCCTTTATATGCAATACAAGTGTTGGAATCTGTTGAGAATAATAAACCAATCCTATAGGACCATACCATATTAAGAAAGTATAAATATGTGTTTCCAAAAGAGGTACTAGGTCTACCTCCAAGAAGAGATATAGATTTTTCAATAGAACTTGCACCAGGAGCGGTGCCAGTGTCTAGAACACCCTATAGAATGAGTACACCAAAGTTATTTGAGATCAAAATATAGCTAAAGGAAATATTGGACAAAGGCTACATTCAGCCTAGTGTGTCTCCATGGGGAGCACTAACCTTGTTTGTGAAAAATAAGGATGGCACACTCAGGTTGTGCATAGACTATAGACAACTCAATAAGATGACTACTAAGAATAAGTATCCCTTGCCAATGATTGATAACTTGTTTGACCAATTAAGGGATGCTACAATTTTCTCCATGATTGACTTTAGGTCTGGATACCATTAGGTCTGAATTAAGGATGAATAAATCCACAAAATATCCTTTAGGACAATATATGGTCACTATGAATTTGTGGTTGTGCCATTTGGGCTTACCAATGCACTAGCCACTTTATGTGCTTAATGAATAATGTACTCAGTAAGTTCTTGGACAGATTTGTATTGGTTTTCATTGATGATATCCTAATATATTCCAAGAATAGGGAACAGCATGAATAACATCTCAAGCTAGTGATTCAAGTGCTAAGAGAACATCATATCTAAGATAAGTTTAGTAAGTGTGACTTTTTCTAGAAACAAGTCCATTACTTAGGCCATGTTATTTTTGAAGAAGGAGTGGCATTTGATCCTGACAAGATCAAAGACATTATGGATTGGCATGTCCCAAAGGATGTATTTGATATCAAATCCTTTACGGGCCTAGAAGGATACTATAGGAGGTTCATAAAGGGATTTTCCAAGATTGGTTGCCCAATCACCTCCCTTCAGAAAAAGGGAGTTAAGTTCATTTGGACATCAGACTGTGAAGAGAGATTCCAAGAGATGAAATACCTTCTAACCAATGCACCTGTGCTAAATATTGTAGACCCAAACAAGGACTTCCTTGTGTGTACAAATGGCTACAAGGAAGGGCTCTTAGGAGTCCTTATGCAATAAGGACATGAAATCTACTACGAATTTAAAAAATTGAATGAGCATGAAATCAATTATGTGACTCGCGATCTAGAATTAGCTGCCATAGTACATGGTTTAAAAATGTGGAGGAATTACCTCCTACGTATAAGATTTGTGTTTATGGTAGACCATAGTGGGTTGATATATCTGTTTGATCAACCAAAGTTCAATTCTAGACAAGCTAGATGGATGGCTCTCCTTCGTGAGTTTGATTTTGAAATCAAACATATCAAAGGAAAATAAAATAGGGTGGTTGATTCCCTTAGCAGAAGTATGACAGTGATTCACTTGGCGGCTGTAAGCACCTGTGAAACAAACGTCAATGATAAAGTCAAAAGTTCACAAGAAAAAGATGCATTTTTCAATACTGTGAAATCATACTTTGAGTGAGAGCCCATATGGATGAAGTATGAGGGTTATCAATTTATGAATGATGGTCTGTTAACTTACAAAGGTAGGTTGTATATTCCAAATTGTGACGACTTGAAGAGTTTAATAATGGATGAAATACACAAAATATCATACACTGGTCATCCTATTTATCAGAAGATGATCACAACCACTAGAAAACTATTGTATTGGTCTGGAATGAAAAATGACATAGTTAATTACTTAGACAAATTTCTAGAATGTCAGTAGGTTAAGGTAGAGCACTGACATCCAGCAAAGTTGTTGCAACCCCTAGCAATCCAAAAAATGGAAATGGGAAACCATATCCATGGACTTCATCACAGGGTTACCAAAATCAACCAAACAAAATGATGACATCATGGTAGTGGTGGACAAATTGAGAAAGGTTGCTCACTTCAATCCTGTCAAGTCAACTTGCAAGAAAATATATATTGCCAGTATTTTCATGAAAGGGATATTTAGACTACATGACATACCTAAGGAAATCATATTCGACCGAGATACAAATTTTACTTCAAACTTTTGGAAATCTCTATTTGTTGGTTTTGAAACTAAATTACTATTTAGTACATCCTATCACCCTCAAACCAATGGACATACAGAGAGGGTAAACCAAGTGTTAGAGGAGATGTTAAAGATGCATGTAATGCATCAGCCTAAGAAGTGGGAAGACTACCTACCACTAGTAGATTTTTTCTACAACAATGGCTATCAAGAGTCATTGAAGATTAGCCCTTTTGAGGCCCTCTATGGTAGACAATGCAAGATTCCAATCAATTGGGATAACCTAGTAGATAGAATTACAATCAGGCCATATATGCTAAAATAAATGGACCAACAAGTAGTTCAAATAAAACAGAATTAGAAAATGGCTCAGGATAGAGAGAAAATCTACGCAGATAGAAAAAGGACTCCTAGAGAGTTCAAAGCAGGGGATCATGTGTATCATCGAGTTAGACCCAGGAAAAGCTCCTTGAGAATGGGATCATGTGCCAAGCTTCCATCTCATTATTGTGGACCCTTTAAAATTTTGGATAGAGTGGGACCTGTAGAATATAGACTAACACTTCCTCCCACAATGAAGGCACATGATGTTTTCCATGTTTCGTTACTGAATAAATATGTACATGATTCTAATCATATAATTGATCAGTTTTTGATTCATGTGGCACCAAAGGGATAATTCCTACCATAACCACAATGCATAATAGACAGGAAGGAAATCCCACTCAGGAATAGAACCATTACATAAGTCAAGGTGCAGTGGAAACACTTTGGTGCAGATGAAGCTACATGGGAAATGGAGGATGCCATGAAACATGTATACCCATTTTTGTTTACTTTTGTACATCCAGGGTACATCGACAGGTAGAAAATAGAGGATGATGTTCCTTTAAGGGGGAGGGGATTGTAATACCCATGTTTCTTCCAACTTGTAAATATAACTATAACTTGCCAAAAGACTAAAGATGTGTGAACGATGGATTTGATGAAACTTTTGTAATAAAAGGAAATGTATGTATTTTTGTTATTAATTAAAAATGGATAGTGTTGCATAACTATTGAAAAGGGGGTTTTCCAAGATAGACCATGATTCTATGAAAGATATGGTGAAGGGAACCATAAATGGTTGATATGACCCCCACCAAACGAGTACCTTACTGGATTTAATTTCTCAGACCCAAAAAAAATCTCTAACCCAGAAATGAATTACCAGTCAGAGTTGGTAGTTGGGAAATCCATCCTCAAGATTTAATGAGGAGATGGGAAAAGTACCCATCTACAAGGCTTCCAAACTTGACCATGAGCTGGGGATTTATACCCATGAAATATTGCTAAGGAAGGCAATAAAGGAAGGGATTCAGGGGCATAGGCAGGGGGTGATGAAGAACAGTTGAGAGACCAATCCCTTAGAGAGAGGAGAGTGTGTGCATCTCGAGGGCTCTGGAGAGAACTAAAAAACAAGATCGTTATGGGTGCAAGCAGCTGCTAGAATTTTTTTCATTCCAAGTTGATAAATGGGATTGTAGAGAAGATGAGTGATTGTGGAAGTACTCATTGCAATCCCCCTTTCTTGGTACAAAGAAAACCATTTGCTAAGTTCCAGTGGGAGGAGGAGAGTAACCTTTGCCCCTGACTATCGCTGAGAAAGAAGAAAGAGTCTCTCTGAGAAAATCGTGGTCTAGCTAAGGGGTGGCCAACAGTAAATCCATCCAGGACTGGTTGTGCCTACAGTTGGGCAGAAACAGACACCCATTTCAGCAATGTCTTCACAATTCTAGTTTCTAATAAGTATTTCCATACTTTGTATACTATAATTGAAATGATGATTGAATATAAATGTATATGACTAAAACCTATATTGAATTATTAAGGTAGAAATGTTTATTGTTTTTCTGTGAACCCATGCTTTTGAATGGTCCTCTGGTTGCCTCAGCTTAGCATCTAGAGAGTTATGGAACATGGGTCTATAAGTGAGTCTAAGATTAAGCTACGGTCTCTGCATTGGTTGGAAATTTCCTAAGGGATTTTTTACCAAGAATGGTCCTTGTAATTCAAGAGAGTTGGGGTAGATTTAACTGGAATACTTAAGTCTCGTCGACCTCTCGAATCACCTTCATGGGAATACTAAGTTCAAACTCTGTGGAAGGAGGGCACCTCCTTTAGACCCTTCACCTGTGTGACTAAGGGCTCATGTTCATGGCATTAACCAATTCACAGCTAAAATTTAAGTGTGGATCCCACGAGAATTATCTAAGGATTCATAGGATTAAGGTCTGGGAACCCTGCACTAGGCCCAAAAGTGTTGATTATTTGGGTTGGTTCTCATTGATGTCAACCCCTGAAGAAAGTCTAGTAGCGAATTTCAATAGCACAAAGGTTTGGGCAATGGACCCAAGTTTGTTTGATGTATAATGGTATGTGTTTTAATATATTTGAAGGTAATATTATTCCATATGGATAGTACATGTCATGCCATTTCCAGTGGTATGTGGAACGCCATATAACTCCTCACGGTTAGAGAGTCATGGCCATGTGAAGTTGGAGAACCCTCATGAGTCATCTAGAAGCCCCAAAAGGTCAAATTAATCAAAGTGGTTGCAAAGAAGAAATTATTTAAATAATAAAAGAAAGTGATGAGTGTACTATAAGTCAAAGTGGATACAAAATAAATTATTTAAATAATAAAGTTAATGGAGAAATTACTAAGTGGACAAGTGGTTAGAAGTGGATTAGTCCTAAAATAAGGAAAGTGGTTTAAGAGATTTTAGAAGGTAAATAATAAAGTGAAGTGATGAGTGTACTATAATTCAAAGTGGATACAAAAAAACTGTATTTAAATAATAAAGTTAATGGAGAAATTACTAAGAGGACAAGTGGTTAGAAGTGGGTTAGCCCTAAAATAAGGAAAGTGGTTTAAGATGGTTAGAAGGTAACCCCTTGAGGAAGCTACATAAAAGTATAAATAAGAGGCAAGGATCTCTCATTTAATTAAACTTGAGCATATTGAATATCTACAAGTGACCAAGGTTACCAAAGGATATCTAAGGTGGATTTCAAAGGGAAGGTGAAGTAAAGAAGGCCGAAATTCAAGGGAGGATAAATTATTTACAAGTCATCTCACCATTTTTGCAATAACTTTTTTTCTAGAATTATTCAAACCACAAAATCTAGAGGTCATTGAGGAAACATATCCAACTAGTTGTGATAAAAAATTCATCTTTTGGGTCATTGTATTTTTGGAGTTACACTCCGTGGAAAATAGAGTTTGTGGCTAGTCCTGAAACTAGTCTAAAACATGTGTTTTGAGTAAAAACATCATAACTTCTTCATAACAGATCTAAATTCAATAAGACAAAATGTTTTGGTTAGAGTACAGACTATAGTATTCTTTGTACCATTTTAAGATCCATACAACAAATATTTTGTGTGGGGAACGCTCTACAATTTCGCTCTGTAGAATAAGCCAAAATTCAACAAGGTATACCATTTTTGCTATAACTCCTTTTCTGAGAGGTTCCAAGTAGTGAAACCTGGAGTAATTGCATAAAATACGCTGAAGAACATTTTTTACTATTTTCAGATCTTTTTTCATTACAAGTACATAGTTATGATTATTTCAAGTTAGGGTTGTTGACTAATTCAAAATTAGTCATGTGAGACTAAAGTAAAGTTTGATGAAAATGTTAGTCTCTCGTTGTTAAAGTTAAGGAAGGTTTGCAAGTATGTGACCATATACACCAGCTCTATTAAAGAGTTACAAATTAGATTTGGATGATGACATTTATGAGGTATTTTGGTTGAGGTACATGTTGTGTACATGGTTGAGACAAGTAGTTGATGAGTTGCAACATACATGAGGTGTATAGTTGATGATGTTGGTACATCTTGATGAGTCATAGTTTATGTGTATTTGATGCATTATCGGTACATATTTGGTGCATGGTTGATGCACTCCTTGATGGTACAGGTTGAGGTACAGTTTGGTGCATGGTTGATGCACGTGTTTATGGTACAGGTTGATTACAGGTTGTTACAGGTTGTTTGGTGCAGGTTGATTGGTACATGTTTGCAGCAGTATATCTCACAGTGATAGTGTGGCAGTGGTTCCATCATTCTACTTCTACATTAGGGTGGTTGAATAGGGCAAGGACAGGTGGTTGTAGCCACCTTCTGGTTGTAGCCAGAGAACATAGGGAGTTGTATCCTCCTTCTGGTTGTAGCTAGAGAATTGGGGAGTTGGAGCTTCCCTCACGTTGTAGCCTGAGAAAATAGGGGGTTGGAGCCTCATTCCAGTTGCATCTAGAAAAAAAAGGAAGTTGGTGCTTCCAATGAATGTAATTCTTAACGACATATAAGAAAAATCATTATGTGGTTTTATCGCGCTTTGGGTGTCCACGTAAAAACATTGGTGTATTGTGTATGTGTATGATTGTTCATTTGTTCATTGTTTATTTAATCTACAATTATTGGATGATAATGGTACATTGATATAACACTTGAATTTTATGGTTAAAAATGATTAAATTGCTCTATTATCAATTCATCCCCCCTCTCAGTAATCCAACAATTGGTATCAGATATGGTTCCTTCAGGAAACAATTTAACCACTGGAAGGAGATCATGGATTATTCTGAGAATGGAGTACCATTGTTTAATGGTTGGAATAGTTTAAAGTATGAGTTATGGATTGGAAGGAAGAAATTATTTTTACAGACACATGGGTATTATATTTGGCTATCAATCGTTACTGGATATGATAGTTTAAAAAGGGAAAAGACTGCAGCCAAGAAGGAATTGAAGAAGAATAAAAAAATAGCAATGGATTTCATCTGGGAAGGATTACCCAATCCAGTAAGAGAAAAGGTTGGTAAATGTTCATTATCCAATGAAATTTGGGATAATTTACATGACATTTATTCTTCACTCATCACAAATTCAGAAAATGCCAAAGAAGATGCAAGTAGAGATCAAGAAGAAATATGTTCACCATGTCAAAAAGATTCAGAAGATGAAGAGTACATAATCAACAAAGGTATGTTGTTTTGATTTAATTGTGAAAAATGTGCACATCTTGAAATACAATGCCATGAAGGAAATGAGACAGAAAAACTAATTGAAAAGGAAGGCAATTATGAAGAAAAATTGATTGGTGCTTTAGATGAACCAAGAAAAGAAAGAGAAGAAAACAAGTCGCTCAAGAAAGAGTTGATGAAACAAAAGGAAAGTGTTCACAATTTTGAAGAAGCCCAACATGTCATCAAGAACTTAAGAACTCAGCTAGAAGAAGATAGAAATATTGAAGAAAATATTGAATATCAAAAACAATATTTGGAATCCAACATAGACACGCAGAAGGAAGAAGCAGAAATGAGAGAGAAGATGTTGACAGATCATCTTAAGGAAAGAACTAACGATCTAAACCATATTGAGGAAGAAATAATCACATTAAAAATCCAACTTGAAGAAGCTAAAAGAATAGAAGAATTCATGAAGTCTCAGATAATGAAGAAAGAAGAAGATGTTGAGAAGCTTGAGGAAGAAGTTGTCACATTAATAAGCAAAATTGTCAAGCTCAACAAGAACGTTGAAGAGACAGAAACATCCACATCAGTTATAGAGAATGAAGAGAATCACTCTAGGTTGATAGAAAAGAAGAATGAAGAAAATAGAAAGAGTTATGTAGAAGTATCCAAAGGAAGGAATCATGGTCAACCAAAATCTAAGAAAACTGTTGAATATACATCTTCAAGAATACCATCCATGTTCAAGCCACAAAGAAGCTTCAATCATGATCGTGATCATTCAAGGAAAAAATTCAAACGGGCTACGCCACAAAGAAGATCATTCACTCCCAGGTATGCAAATTGATTTTATGGTCATTGTTTTTATTGTACTAATTTTGGACATAAGGTTGTAGATTGCATGGATTATAAAAGAAATGTTCAAGCAAGAAATTCCTATGTGGTCCCACGTAAAATTGAATGTTACAAATGTCATAACTATGGACACATAGCTAGTGATTTTAGAAGCATGATCGATAATTCCATGAAAGAGAACACTGATATCAGATATAAGAAAGTATGGATAAGAAAACACGAAGAACAGGTGAACAAATACCAGGTCCCAGAGATCGCAATATTGGAAATAGAACAAGATGAAGAAAATTCTATAGATAAAAAGAAAGATGTCAGATACAGAAAGGTTTGGAAAATAACTGAAAGAAAAGAATGAAAGGTAAATAAGGAACATGTTCAAGAGATTGTACTTTCATGCATTGTAGTGAAATATGAATCCACAGATAGAACAAAGGAAATCAGAGCTCGGAGAGTTGATGAATCTACTAATGGAGATGATGATGAATACACATCATAGCAGGAATTATTCTAAGTCATCTGGTTTAGAGACTCCAAGATAATATGAATATTACATAGGGGGAGTCTATGCGATAGTTGTGACAAACCAAAGAACCATCCTTCGAGAAGCTTGCAGAGTTTGAGTAGACAGATCTAGAGCAGTCAGTTATCAGAAGTACAGTTTGATAGATTAATCGATTGTAGTAGTGAAGACTTCATGATAGTATAGTGATAAATGGGTTAGAATTATGGACAGTTGTGCAGTAGAGTCTTGGACAGTATTGACAGAGATGGATTTGTAAGAAAACTTAGCAGGTTTGGACAGATATATGACAGTGGAGAGAGCATGGATTCATAAATTGGTTTAGAGACAAAAGAACATTATGGATGTTAATTACATAGAAAATGGCTCGAACAATGCTAATGGATTCCAAATTGAAAAATATTTTTTGGACACATGCAGTGCATACAACAGTTCACATTCAAAATAGAGTAATTCTCAGAAAAAACAATAACAAAACTCCCTACGCGCTATGGAAAGGAATACCAGAAAATGTGAAACACTTCAGAGTATTTGGAAGAAAATGCTACATCAAAAGAGAAGATGGACGAATGGGAAAGTTTGACTCTCGTGTGGACAAAGAAGTACTTGTTGTTTACTCAAGTACAAGGAAATCATACAAGTGTTGCAATCTGAGATTGAACAAAGTTGTAGAAAGCATCAATGTAACAATTGATGAAACAGGTGGACAAGAATCAAAGGAAGAAGAAAATGAATCAAAGTGGAAAAATTTTATGAAGAAGAAGCAAAAGATGAAGAATAAGTAGAAGAGGAAGATGAAGAAGATCAGATAGAAGTAGAAGAGCAAGTTCAACAAGTGCCTCTAAAGGCACCTAGAAAATGAGTATAGAAGAATCATCTTTCAGATCAGATTATCGGAAACAAGGATGCAGGAGTTGAGACTAGAAGAAGAATATGTTCACTAGAACAAATGCACCTAGCACTCTTATCTACGATTGAACCAAATAGTTTTGAAGAGGCCAGCAAGGATGAATTCTGGAATAAGGCCATGGATGAAGAATTGAATCAAATAGAGAAGAATGACACTTTGGAATTGGTTCCAAGACCAAAGAATACGAATGTGATTGGCACAAAGTGGGTTTTCAGAAATAAATTGAATGAAGATGGACATGCTACAAGGAACAAAGCTAGATTGGTATGTAAAGGATACAGACAGGTTGAAGGAATCAACTTTGAAAATACATTTTCCCCAGTTGCCAAAATGGAAGAAATATGATTGCTCTTAGCTTATGCATGCTCCAAGAATATTAAAGTGTATCATATAGACATGAAATCAGATTTTTTGAACGGGGAACTTGAAGAACAATTCTACAGTGAACAACTAGAAGGATTTCAATGTTCAAAGAACACAGATTAAATGTGTAAATTGAAGAAGGCCTTGTATGGTATAAAACATGTTCCTAGAGCATGGTACTCTAGACTGGATAAATATATACAGTAGGTAGAGTTTATAAAAGGAAGTGCATACAACAACCTCTACATCAAGGTAACTTAAGTTGGTATTTTATTAATTGAAGTTTATGTTGATGATATTATTTTTGGAAGTACTGATGACAGGTTAAGCCAAAAATTTGCAAAGGATATGCAGAATGAATTTGAAATGTCATTACTAGGAGAACTATCTATCTTTTTGGGTCTTTAGATACATCAAAGCAATCGAGGAATTTTTATTTCTCAAACTAAGTATATCATAGAAATGTTAAAGAGGTTTGGAATAGAAGATTGTAAACCAGTTACCACTCCTATGAAAACCAGTTGCAAGTTGAGCAAAGATGATGATTCAAATTATACAAACCAAAGGCAATACAGGTCAATGATTGGTAGCTTATTATATGTGACAGCATCCAAACTAGATGTAATGCAGGTAGTTGGACACGTGGCACAATTTCAAGCAGCACCAAAGGATTCACATGTCTTAGCAGTGAAGAGGATTTTCAGATATCTTAAAGGAAAAGAAGAGTTTGGATTATGGTATCCAAAAGGAAATGATTTATCACTTATTGCCTACATAGATGCAGATTGGGTAGGTTGCATTGATGACTGACAAAGCACTAGTGGAGCAGCATTCTACTTGGGCGAGTGTTTAGTATCTTGGCTAAGAAAGAAACAATCATTAGTATATTTATCTGCAGTTGAAGCAGAGTATATTGCAGCAGCAAGATGTTGTGCACAGGTTTTATGGATGAAACAAACTCTGACATATATACAGGTTGAGTATGATGAGCCCATTCCAATCTATTGTGATAATACAAGCGCCATCAGTATCTCAAAGAAACTGATTATGCACTCCAAGATGAAGCACATTCCAATCAAGTATCACTTTCTATGGGAACAGGTTGGAGAGAAGAACATCAGACTTGAATATGAGGACACAAAAGAGCAAGTGGCAAACGTCTTTACAAAACCGCTTCCATGGGAATCCTTTGAGTATCTTCGCCAGAGAATCAGAGTAATTTATACTCCAAAATGAATGTTTTTGAATGATTATCTTATATGTCTTAGATTTACATGAGGAATCACCATAAAGAGGACAATTCAGGTTGGGATATCAGTTTCAGGAAGATTTCAGTCAAGGGGAGCAGCCTCGGATGGAAAGATACCTTTTCCATTGATGACAAAGGGGGAGAGATTTATCAGATGCAAAGGTAAATGCTTGGAGAAAGAGCATAGAGGCATGGTTCCATGGGGAGTGATGGTCATAGGGGGAGAATGAGTGATATGACTTCAGTATTGCATCAGAGTGTTGCCATCAATGCCAAAGGGGGATATTTTTTATTATTTGGGTTGGTTGTCATTGATGTCAACCCTTGAATAAAGTTCGGTAGAGAATTCTAGTAGCACAAAGGTTTGGGTAATGGACCCAAGTTTGGTTGATGTATAATTGTATGAGTTTTAATATATTTGAAGGTAGGACTATTCCATATGGATATTACATGTCATGTCATTTTTGGTGTTATGTGGAACATCACATAACTCCTCACAGTTAGAGAATTATGGCCATGTGAAGTTCAAGAACCCTCATGAGTCATCTAGAAGCCCCAAAAGGTCAAAGTAGTCAAAGTGGTTGCAAAGAAGAAATTATTTAAATAATAAAGTAAATGGATGAGTGTACTATAAGTCAAAGTGGATACAAAAGAAATTATTTAAATAATAAAGTTAATGGAGAAATTACTAAGTGTACAAGTGGTTAGAAGTGGGTTAGCCCTAAAATAAGGAAAGTGGTTTAAGAGATTTTAGAAGGTAAATAAAGTGAAGTGATGAGTGTACACTAAGTCAAATTGGATACAAAAGAAATTATTTAAATAATAAATTTAATGGAGAAATTACTAAGTGGACAAGTGGTTATAAGTGGGTTAGCCCTAAAATAAGGAAAGTGGTTTAAGATGGTTAGAAGGTAACCCCTTGAGGAAGCTACATAAAAGTATAAATAAGAGGTAAGGGTCTCTCATTTAATTACACTTGAGCATATTGAATATCTACAAGTGATTGAGGTAACCAGAGGATATCTAAAGCAAATTTCAAAGGGAAGGTGGATTAAAGAAGGCCGAAGGTATCTTATTTACAGGTCATCTCACCATTTTCGCAATAACTTTTTTTATAGAATTATTTAGACCGCAAAATCTGGAGGTCGTTGAGGAAACATATACAAGTAGTTGTGATAAACATTTCAGATTGTGGTTTGTTGTATTTTTGGAGTTACACTCCATGGAAAATAGGGTTTGTGGTTATTCCTGAAACTAGTCTAAAACATGTGTTTCGGGTAAAAACTTCATAACTTCTTCATAACAGATCAAAATTCAGTAAGACCAAATGTATTGGTTAGAGTAAAGTTTGTAGTATTTTGTGTACCATTTTCAGATCCATACAAAAAATATTCCATTCGGGGCATGCTCTACAATTTTTCTATCTAAAATAAGCCGGAATTCAACAAGGTATGCCATTTTTTCTATAACTCGTTTTCTGAGAGGTTCCAAGTAGTGAAACCTGGAGGAATTGCATAAAAGACAATGAAGAACATTGTATACTATATTTGAGATATTTATTCATTACAGGTACATAGTTATGATTATTTCAAGTTAGGTTTGTTGACTAATCCAAAATTAGTCATGTGAGACTAAAGTAAAGTTTGATGAAAACGCTAGTCTCTTATTGTTAAAGTTAAGGAAGGTTTGTAGGTATGTGATCATATACACCAGGTGTATTACAGAGTTACAAAATAGATTTGGATGATGAAATTGATGAGGTCTTTTGATTGAGGTACATGTTGGGTACATGGTTGAGACAAGTAGTTGATGAGTTGGCACATACATGAGGTGTATAATTGATTATGTTGGTACATCTTGATGAGTCATAGTTTATGTGTATTTGATGTATGATTGGTACATATTTGGTGCATGGTTGATGCACTCTTGATGGTACAGGTTGTGGTACAGGTTGGTGCATGGTTGATGCACTTTTTTATGGTACACGTTGATTATAGGTTGTTTGGTACAGGTTGTTACAGGTTGTTTGGTGCATGTTGATTGGTACAGGTTTACAGCAGTATATCTCACAGTGATAGTGTGATAGTGGTTCCATCATTATACTTCTATGTCAAGGTGGTTGGAAGGTGAAAGGACAAGTTGTTGTAGCCACCTTCCAGTTGTAGCCAGAGAACATAGGGGATTGTAGCCAGAGAATTGGAGAGTTGGAGCTTCTCTCAGGTTGTAGCCTGAGAAACTAGGGGGTTGGAGCCTCATTCTAGTTGCAGCGAGAAAACAAAGGAATTTGGTGTTTCCAATGAATGTAATTCTTAAAGACATATAAGAAAAATAATTATGTGGTTTTCTTCCTCTTTGGGTTTCCACGTAAAAACGTTGGTGTATTGTGTATGTATATGATTGCTCATTTGTTCATTTCTCGTTTACTTTGAAACTATTGGATGATAATTATACATTGATATAACACTTTCATTTATGGTTAAAAAGGATTAAATTTCTCTATCATTGATTCACCCCCCCCCCCCCNCTCAGTAATCCGACAGAAAGGAGATAAGATTTTCTGGATTCGGAACTCTAGGGCATTATGGCCTTACCAATTTCAAACCGTCGGAAGGCAACTTGTTGTTACGGTTATCCACAAGGTTGAATGGAATATGGAGGTTTCCCTAACTGTGGTAGATGGACCTACCCCATCGATAAAGCATGATCCACTTACCGGTATTGAAGTCATGCTAGCTGTAGATCTTAGGGCTCTCGAGATCTTCTCTGACCATTGGATCTATGTCGCAGTCAATACGGTGTTGACCACTTCAAGAGAACAACGATGTCATGACACCAAATCCCCCGAATGTTGGAGCTATGAATTAATGAGAACTATAGATATATGGATGCTTCGGGATCTTCCCTAGCCATTGCATCTAGGCCAAGGTCAATCTGATGTTGACCATTCTGGGAGAAAGGGGGTGGTAAGAGAGATAAACACCCGAACATCGAATTCATGAAGTGATAAGAGCCATATATCTAAGGAAGTTTCAAGATCTCCCATGACCGTTAGATCTAGATCATGGTCAGCCTAACGTTTACCACTCCGGGAGAAAAGAGCAAGTCACACAGTGGATCCCTCGAACACCGAAGTTACAAAGTAATGGAGGCAGTAGGTCAATGGATCTACGTGGATGCAACTCGATCGTGACATTTAGGGGCATCATAAGGTTATCAGTATAGAGTGATGTGGCATATTGACGTCACCCAGGGTGACATGGACCCATGTGTCACCTTGATTCATACTTTTTGCAGACCCTATGTGCCCATTAGAATGTGACACATGTCACCCACTGACAGTGCGACGTGTCATCTCTACCTTGCTCGTGTCACCCCCTGGCACATATTTCCTTGGTCCATTTTGTGGGTGCAGTACTTAAGACCCACCTGTCCTTGCCTTTTCATTTAATACACCACCACATGTAAGGGTGGACCCTTCAAGAGTCCGAGACTTTGAAAATTCGAAGGATTGGGGTGTAGTGTTGTATATAAGCCAAAAGAGTCGAAGGTTAGAGTCATGTTGCAAGATTTCAGGCCCCTTCGAGAGTTATGGATTTTGATTGAGGTCTTGGATAGCTATGCTTATCCTTTCTCCTTGCTAGTCCCACTGTTGGACCTGTTGATCCTCTTCCATCTTTTTCGAGAGCTGCATTTCTTTCTCGAACAAGTCATCCACCGTGTGGACTTGTCATTCTATCTCTTGCATCTATGTTGTTGCCTCCTGTTTCCTTTGCTCTCACACCTACGGTGGAGTGGTAGGTGTAATTTTATCCCAAATATCTCGATCTCCTGTTGGTATTGATCAATTTTCTACAAAATCTGATCAATCTTCTCTATCGTCATGAGTTTGGTCATCTAAAGGTTCTTTGGAATATTCTCATAGGCTACAACCACTTTCTTCTCCAGTCCCTTCACGTGTTCCTTCTCTTCTTTGGTCTCGATCTTATCCTGCTCGAATACCAGTTCCAGCTCATCTCGATTATATTTTACTTGTTGCAATTATATTGTATCTGTGCGTGCACGAGACTATACCTCCTATGTAACGCTGACTTGCAGTTTATATAGTGCCTTGGTTGGTATCCGTGGCAATACCAACTGTAATTGAGCCAATTCCTTTAGGGGTGTCTGCCCCACAATTTAGTTCATGTGCAACATGTTGGGTGTGACATGAAATGTTGAGCTCGGTTGTGTTATTTTCTGGATTGTATCATGCTTTCTTGCTCTAAGTTATCCTCTTATCTGTGATTCTGACGAGCCTGTTTCTACGTTGATGTCGGTTTCCTATGCTTCCCCGATCTGCCTGAGGAGTTGTTGCATGTATGAAAAATCTTCTTCAATTATGTCCCTTTGGCATGCAGCATTCTCAAAATCCTCAAATATGAGATCTTGGACCACTTGGGCCACCATGTTTGCATCATCCTCCGTGATCATGTATTCTGGATGCGTTTTATGTGCCTTTATCTTCTTTCGTGCACCCCCATCTGGGTTGTTGGTCGCTTAGTCTAACCTATCTCTTTTGGAGTAGCACTTGATGTAGTTTCTTTTGTTGCCATGACCTGTTTCTAGTGTACTTGTGGTGCCTTTTTGTTGTTCTTCTTCCCCATCTGGACTCTTGTCTTGGATGTCCCCCCTTTCTTCTGCTGTGTCTTGTTCTGACCTGTCCTTGGTTTCTTGGGCACTATTACTTCCTCGAGTTGTGTTTGTTCCTATCATACTTCCTCAGCATGTGTGTGTTCATGTCTGACCTCCTCCTCTTCTATCTCTGTGGGTATTTCCCGAGTGAGGACTAGAATCATCCATTCGTCTTCCCAATCCTTAATGCTTATTTGTATGTCCCCCTTCGTGATGCAGTAACGCAATTGTAGCCATTTCTTTTTAGGATCCTTCCTCGCCTGGATCCACATCACATGTCTAGTGGATTTGAAGTTGGTTATGCCCTGATAGTGTGCAACAACTTACGATGTTATCCTCCAAGTGTTGGTGATGGTTTCCTGTAGGTCACAAAGATATCCTTCGAATATAGTTGCATTCTCTCTCCCGTTCTTGGCATCTGAAGTGACTCCAAGCAATAATTATCGCACTCCATGGAAGGTTTTGGGTCTAGTGGAGAAAAATGTGTAGTTCATCTCCTTCCATCCCATAATGGCTATCAGGATGAGTAGCCATGAATAGTGAAATTATGTCCCCAGGTCCTACACATCCTTGCAGTTGTCTAGGAATAGATTCAATAACTTAGGGGCCCAGCTAAATGTGGTGCCCTTGGAACACTATGTTGCAGTTGTGATGACCCCGGTCGGGACTTCCTCCTTGTGGGAATTTCCTGAGAAGCTTGCATGCCATGATTTTTTGTGGCCATTCTTTTTGTGATGTCACTAATACACTTGATAATGATTCCGCTCGACCCCCTTTCGGTGTCATATTTCTTATTCATCTCCTCGGCCAATGATTTCTCTTTTTTTTGTCCTCGAGTAACTGTGTGGGATCCATGCCCCATGATGGCATCCCTGTGATGTGTGCGATGAGCTCTACATCTATTGAGACGAGTTGTTCTAGCCATAGATCTTTGTCATGTGTGACCTCCATCAACTTCTTGACACAATTGTTTGCATACTGGCCTCTCCCAAAGTGTGGTAGGTCCAACAAACCTAAAATCCTAGTTTTGGCCAATCCTGCTACCCACTGGACTGGTTGATGAATTGGTTCCCCAAAGGGTCCTATACCCACATTCTATAGGTAGACTCGCTTAGCGAACTCTGGGAACTTGTCTGTGTTCGTTACATCTTGGTCTGAGTACCTCAACTTCTCTATATAACCTAACAAATTTGTTGATACACGTACCCCTTCCGGTATGCATGGAAAAACAATTGTTGTGGCAGGTTGTCTGCACGGTGACCTAGGTACCGTTTTCCTGTCCTTTCGCTGTGGTGGCTAACTCAAGGTTCTAGCCTCCATTATTTTTTCTTCATCATACTGCTCTAATCGACCAGTGACATATTCCACTGCTCCCTCCTGTGGCTATTCCGACATAGTTGTCTATGATCCTTTTGTCGCAGTCGTTTCTTCCTAGTTTGGAGTTGTCCCATTGACTCTCGAGGCCTCCAAAGGGTTTTTGGGTTGCACTTGGTTACTTATGTCCTCATTTTTTTTTCCCTGCCCCTCTTCCGGCCTATCGATGTCCATTCCCGTAGGTGTTGTCTATTGGGTTTCTTCTACCACGCGTGTGGGGATTCCTAGTTTTGTGTTCGGTGATGGGATTTCGTCCACATTGATGCCTCAAGGTAGAAGTATTTGGACGATTTCCACACGTCTAGACACTTAGACCTATTTGGAAATACATGTATGATGATACCAACATCAAAAAAGAAGAAAGGACATAGAACTACTAGTTTTTGGTGTGCCAAAGTATGTCTCTTTTGTGGGAAGAAAGGCCATCTTGAGGCATCTTGCTAGGAGAATCAATCCATGTGCCATAAGCCTAAATGGTTATGGAGGAAGAATGGAAAGAAGACTTCTCAAATCCAACAACGAAATCATAGGCACATGGAGAGGAGGAGGATGTCAAGTATTCCATACAATAGCACCAAGAAGTTTTTTCACCACTGCAAGTTGAGTGGCCATTGGAAAGTGAAGTGTTGGAGACTTCATCTAGAGCTTCACCCTAGAAACTGCACAACCAAGAGAAGAGTGTGAAGAGTGAAGAGTAAATAGGATTAATATTTCCCTTTGTATCCAATCCAAGGAGAAGAAGATGTCCAAGGAGTTTCAACAGCTCAAGAGGTCAACCTTACCAATGAAGCAAGCAATTATGTGGTGGAGAAAGGAGAGAATAGAGAAGGATCTCAAGAATGGGTTGTTGTTTCTTTCGTTGCAATCTTCTTAAAGAATGACTTGGTATTATATGAACCAATTTACCTATGATAAAGTCTCCTATAGCCAACATGTAGGGGTATGCAATACTATCATTCAATTGACATGGAAGCAAAGAATTGTTTACATGCCAGGAAGTAATTGGTCCTAGTTGAAGAAGGAATTCCACACCTTCTAGTGTGGAAGAGTTGCATGATGGCATAGATTTCTAGGATCACACTGAGCAAGAAGACTAGCATTCAACCTGGCTTCATTGACTACCAATATAGACCATATCCAAGTCTGGGAGAGATGGGAATGAATGTTTATTATAGAGTTTGGATTTGGATATTTCTCAAAGTTGATAATTAGTTAGCAGACTTCTACATTGTAGGAACAAGCGAGCCAGCAATAAGAGCCAAAGCCAAAACTAGAGTGAGTAGCCAGAGCCATAAGCCAGATCCATAGCTAGAGCTAGAACTAGATCCAATAGCTAGAGTCATGAGCTAGAGTCATAGCCATGTTCTAGAGAAGTAGACAAAAGGCATGTTGTTCCAAATTGGTTTCCTTTAAGATTTTGGAGACAAAAACTCCTCTCAATGGGGAGGTGTGATTTGAAATGGATCCAAACAAGTGAATGGTTGTAATACTCAATACCTATAATTTAATTCGATGATTAATGAAGGTTACCCTTCTTGTTACCCAAAATCTCCCTATGTGTTCCTATACTTTCACTCTCAAAGGGTATTTTGGCCAAGGAGGGGTGTAGGCATAGAGAACCATGAACAACATTGTGACCAAATATTGTTAAAATGAAATTTGAGAAACCATTCGAAGTTGGTTTTCCCATTTGGATTTCCAGGGTAAACACTACATCTTTATGTGATGAAATCCTCTCATGGTTGTGTTAATTGTTGTGCTTTAGTTATTGGTGACTAATTTTGTGTTAAAATTATTTGCATGAGTTACATAATCTCTCTCTTACATTTGAATTGTAGCCTGTAATTTTATTAATGGTCTCAAGTGGAATTCTTATGAATTTTCATTCAAAAATTATGTTATTCATACATCCTCTATGAATGCAACAACCATAAATTTACCTCCATCTGTTTCTTGTTGAATTGGATATCAATGGTTGTCATGAGATGGTTGTTGAATGCAATTAGTTTAGTTTCTAATTTTAATTCAAAAGAACAATAAGAATATATCCTGAGAACATTGGTTCCAAGGCCATCCTTCACACAAGAGTTGAGGGTCGACTTGGAGACCATACGTAAGATGTAAAAGGTTGTATACATCATTGTTGGACTTGTATGCAACAATCTATAATTTTATGGTTCGTATGATCTCATATTATGGTTTTAATTGTTTCTTGGGTGCTATGTAAGGTGATTCCCCACTCAACAAACCCTTATAGATATAGGATATAGGCTAGACAAAACTTGTGTGTATAACCATCTACCCCAACTTTACAATGGTATCCCTCTTCACTCTAAGTGGAATTGAGCTTGCAGCTATAAAAAAATGTAACTGGTTATTGAATGAGTAATATGTTATGTCCTTGAATGCAATGGACTCCGTATATATCCAAATAAATGTACCCTTTGTCATAAATGTGGGCATTCTCTTATCTTGAATTATGTACTTTTAATTGTTTGTCTTATTTGTTGGGAAGTTCATTTATGTTTGTTTGTGAGGAAGATGCAAAAATTCTAATAGAAATCCTATGGGATATCTCTTGTGTCTATAAGACTATGATATTTTTCCTTTATCTTGACATAACATTTTGGCGGGACATTCATATTGTTGCTCTATATTCGAGAATATTCATGTATCACTACTGCGGTAACGTTGGCAGAGGAGAAAGAATTTATTTTCATTATTATGTTCAAAGAAATACACTTGAAAATGTTGTTTCTCTTTTATCAATAATAGAGTGTATCCCTTTAGATATTGGAGGATAAACATATGTGCATGTATTTATTTATATTCTCATGTATATTCAGTGGTGAATAAAAGAGACAACACTAGCATCCCTATTCTTATTCATCATTGGAGCAACATAAGTTATCAAAATGTCGGGGAATAATAGAGGGTTGTTCATTTCATTATGTAATCCATATTATATTTAGAAAAAATGAAACACACACATAAATATAGAAAAGAGAACAGTAGTATAGTGAAAACCCAACTTCTATTAATGAATAAAATAGTAGAATATTGTAGAACACAATTGGCTAGAATGGTGAGAAGAGATGTCGACCACGCTCATGCACAAAAGGATAATACAATGGACTATAACATTGGCCTTTTAACATAAATAAAGAAATATAAAGGTTTAAAATCCTAACCCTAGGAGGTGAAGCGCCAAACGGTTTGTGAGCCCCAAGGTGGTTAGTTAATGCGTCAACTTCCGGGGGATGCAAATTTTGCATGCAATATCCTTTTGGAGAGTTTAGTAGAACATTGGAAATACATAGTCGATAATTACAATTATTGGCAGGGCCTAGGCATGCCATGGCTATCCCAAGCACATGAATAGAAAAAAAACATTGTTTAGAGCCTCAAAATGGCCCCGAAAGTTTAGGACACAAAAATCATAACAAAAATGACCAAGATGGAGAAACATGATGAGTTATTGGAAGAGATGGGTAGCCATCTATATCCACCTAGATCAGTCTTCCCCCCTTAGAAATCAATGGTCCCCATAGCGTCAAGTTCCCTCAAGAGATGGGGAAAATTTTGTTGAATCTGAACCTTGGTGAGATACTTGCCTTATTGAAGTAGGTGTCCTTCTTTGACAACCCGATAGAGTTATATGTTCTATTGGTGGGTGCCCTTCACCCTAGTTTCCATGATCTAATATATTTAATATAACACAAAGTAGTCAGGATTGAGTTCCTAAGGGGCCAATTTATCAACTACCTCTTAGACGTTCAACAGAGGTGGGAAATATGGTCGAAGCAGCTCCACATTAAAACTGGGTGCGAGCCAAAGAAACGAGGAATACTCAATTAGAAATCGTTGTCACCCATAGCCTTTGTGATGGTGAAAGGCCCATATCAAAGTGGTCTAATCTTCATGTGGGGTCTTGTGAGGCACTCTTTTTGAAAATGCGACCACACATTTTCACCAACCCGAAACTCATGAGGAACCCAATGTTGGTCATGTCACTACTTATATTCAGCATTAGCCTTCTACAAGATATCATAAACATGTTGTAGGAGTTGTTGGATCCGTTCAAAAAAATTGGTTTCCCTTTCTACCTTGATCTGAACATGGGAGAACTCTATCAGGGAATATGGAACTAGCATAGTTGCATCAATGGGGGCAAATGGTTGAAACCCAAAGCACACTTGAAAAGGTTTGTGGCCAACAGAGTTGTGGAAGGATCTATTATAGCTATGTTGAACATATGGAATACTCACATCCCATGTATGTGGATGTTTTTTAATGTACCCCAATCCAACTAAAGAACATTACAAGTGGAAAACACAATTAAAAATAAGATTTCTATTTAATAATTTCTTGTATCTTACCAACTACATATCACACAAAGATTTAACCCATTTGACTAACACCATAGTTCAAAATGCATCTAACACCATATATTAAAAACGTGAATGCATCTAGTAAGCACACAACAAACACATAGCATTCATATAAACCATTTTCACAATAGAATAAACATATTAACATGACAGAGAACTTATCTATTAATGATTAACTAATTGGTTGCATATGAAGAATGAACCTCCCATACATAGGCATTGTTTTTCATTTTCTCTTCACAGCATGCCACCCCCAAGCTGAGGCTATGAGTCCACAAGGCGATCTGGCCCTCCTCGTTGTCCACACTCCACACTCAGCAGCCTAAAACCCAGATTCTAATCTCTTTCTTGCAACATGCACAAAAAAGGAATGGGATCCCCCTTCACTACACACAGTCCCTTGGGCCTTCCCACTTCTCTCCAGGGCTCTAGTGCACCTGGTTGAACAAGAACCTCCCAGCTACTCCATTATTTCTCACAACATCCTTCACAAGGCTCTTGATCCATTTCCTCAAAAGAAAAACACACTACATGATTACAACCTGATTTCTAGGCACACTTGCCTCTTTCTCAACATAAAGCACAGCCAAACCATGGCTTCCTTAAATCACAACATGATTGGTGCTCTTCCCAGTACTCAGCTCCTCTCTTGCTGCCCAAAATATGCATGTAAAAACTTGTCCCCTTTCTGCATATGAATTTCACTTATTCTCCCTTACTTTCTTGACTCTCACTCTTCTCAAAGATGATTATACTTCAGCCCCATGCTCCCAATAACTTTGGGATGTGACTCCTCACACCCACCCTCTTGCACAAGTTTAATTATTGGCTTTGGGAACACTCAACCGCAAATAGAAGGTTTATACACAATGATAATAATTTTAGGAAAAGTGGGTTGTATTGATACCCGTGCATAGTTTCCCCTTGGACCCCCTCTCTCTTGTGGAATCATAGCCCCCCATTGTTTATCATCCCTCTAGTATCATAGCCAATGATTACTACTTTTATTAATCATTTCAATGTACCATTTACATAGTTTGTCTCTCATCCATATTAATCAATACGGGCTCTTTGCCCCAAACATACCGGTTCACTAGCCTAAATCACATTTATACAATTACATTATAATTTGCAAGGATTAAAATTGGGGATGTTACATTCCCCTCCCCCTTATTTTTTCACTATCCTTAGTGCACAACACCACTAGGTGTACATACAATTTCAATGCTAGGATCTCCAGCCTGACATCACACAAGAATTCCAGCCTAAATATAAATACATAAGCACTTCGGCCCCATAAAATATAAATACATAGGCTCTCCAAACCTAAAACATAGATACATAACCCAATAGCATTATCCTATAGCTATCCTGATTTCCACCAAATATCTTCTTCTCGACCTTCCCAACCCAAGGAATATACCCACTTCACTGCTCGCAATCCATCGAGATGTACCATTCTTTTATCAAGGTTGTCCCAAGGAATGTTCCCTCTTCATTGTTCTTAGTCCATCCGGTTGTACCATTTGTTTATCAAGGTCTCTTTGGCATAGGTAACCAGGAATATCACTATCATGAAGCTCAAGGGAACTTGTTTCTAGGAAAGCTACCAGGAAAATATCCAAAAACTGTTGGAGAAATTTCTATTTTTGACACACTAGTTCAGTGGGAGTAACACTAGTTTAGTGGGAGTTAACTAACTAGTTATATTTTATACTTTCTAATCTTAGAAAATCACTATTATGCATGAGTTCCTAATCATGGGATGTCATTGCCTATATGAGTGAAGATCACTCACTCATTGATAAGATCATAATACACATTGATTATCATTCTTCATTGTGTATCTCTCTTCCTTTTCTTGATAAGATTTGTTTGTGTATGCATTAGCTAGGTATACTCTATAGGTTTCCATGAAACACTGACATGGTATCAGAGCTATGTTGGTTGGAGCAAGCCAGACAAGCCAAAGAATAAGGAAAATCGGAGTTTCGGCGAGCTAAATCTGTGGTCATACCTTTCAGCAGTGATTTCTCCAAAAATATTAAGTTTTTGAGGAAACTTCTTTCTTAGGAAGTAAATCGACCCATTATACAAGTGGGTTTTCAACCGTTTGGAGATATTCCTCACCATTTGATTAGAAAGTAAGCTGGAAGATAGCCTCCTGAAACTGATACGAATCTGTGGTGGTACATTTCTACAGTGATTTCTCCCAAAATATTAAGTTTTTGAGGAAATGACTCACTTGAGAAGTAAATTGACCCATTTTTCAAGTGGGTTTTCAATCGTTTGGCGAGATTCCTCACTGTTTGCTTAGAAAGTAAGTCGGAAGATTGTCTCTTGAAGCTGATATGAATTTTCACTTAAAGTGCCCTTTCTGTCGTGATTTCTTAATTTTTCACTTGCATATTGAGAGTAAATTTTTAGGGGTTCTTAGAAACAGCAGGAGAGATGGATAGGACAACTATTATATAGTCAAACTTGGTGGTAATCCTCACACCATACAATTATTTTGATTGGAAGCCCAAGGCAAAATTCCAACTCAGAAGGAAAGGACTGTATAATTTGACGATGGCGACAGAAACAGAACCTACATCAACGATTGAGAATATGATATGGGAAAATCATAAGGATGAGGCCACGGGACTACTTCTTGAGTTAATATCCATTGATTTATGGTTTCATGTTGTTGCATGCAAGACTCCAAATGATATCTGGACCACCATGGAAGGACTCTTTGGAAAGCAGGATGAGATGCAAGATCATATGCTTGAGGTAGAGTTGAATACCTTAGAACCTAAAAGTTTTGATAATATACATGATTTCTTTACTAAATTTAAATCTTTTATATTGATCTTGGGTGAATGTGGTATTGACAAGTCTACACAAGAGAAACAACTTATTCTAACAATATTGGCCAAGCTAGGACCAGAATATGTTGTATATGTCTCCAATTTCCATTCTGGAAGATGTCTTTTTGGAACAAATTGGAAAATTCCTACGATGGCTCAATTCATTGAGTATCTCACACAAAAGAAAAAAAAACTCATACATATGGGCCTCATGAAAGATCTCAAATCACATGCACTCACCATGCATGATGTAAAAGCGTCATCTAAACATAATGGGAAGGAGGGATATTCCAAACCCTTTAATGATTCTTCAGGTTCCAAAGACTCTTCAGATTCCAAGAAGAAGAAGAAGGGAAAGCAGTTCACTTACTGCAATAAATCGAATCATTAAGAATCCACATGCATGAAGAAACAAATCGATCTTATGGCATGGGCACTTCAATAGAACAACCTTGGAAACTTCATTCCAAAGGGAGTCAAGAAGCATAAGGAAGAAGATCATGCCCCTAAGAAAGGTAATCATCATGCTCTGGTTGCAATTAATTCATCATCTGATTCATGGATTATAGATTCTGGCACAACACATCCTATGGAAGCTAAAGAGGAAGTTTTTACTTCTTTGAGTTCATTCTCTGGACCTCCTATTCTCATGCGGGATGATACACTAGTAGCAGTAGCAGGAGAAGTGAGAGTGGAAATCCATAATGGCAGTTTTGAGAATGTTTTACATGTTCCAAATCTTTCTATGAATCTTCTCTCAGTTTATCAGATCACTCGGAAAGGTAAAAAGGTTGAATTTACATCAGATTCAGTTTCAGTAATTGACATGCATGACAATTCCATCATTGCAATTGGTGAGGTGGATCACAAGTCAAGGTTGTATAAATTCACTAAGTTTTATGATGATGACTCCTCTATTATACTTACACATAAGGAGAGTACTTTGCATGCACCTCCAGTGCAACATGCATATACTCTTGTTCTTCCATCAGTTTCAGACATCAGAGATGATTCCATACACTCAGATTTTGTACATGGAAATAAGCAAGTAGTACATCCAGATAAGAATCCAGCATCGAAGCTTCAGTAGATGCCCAAGAAGGCACAGACCACACTTACACTAGCAGGAAACCTTGCAGGGAATCCATTGGATTCGAGGCGGACTCAGTCTCAGCATGAGGAGTCTTCTCATGTATTTTCATCTTTAGAACCTGCTATGCCCATGCATTTCTATATGGTTCAATATATTGATCTGCAGACCTACAATAAAGTTGTGGGAAATCCATTATGGCAAGCAGCCATGCAAGAGGAGCATGACTCTCTCTTAGAGAATCATACTTGGAATCTAGTTCCACTTCCACCAGAAATGAATATTTTCAGGTGCATATGGGTCCACAAGATCAAGAGGTACAAGGCCTGACAGGTTTCCAAAGGAATTCATCAGATCCATAAATATTTCTACATCTTCACGAAGACTTTTAGTGAGAAGAATTTTTAGACTTTGCGGGATCGTCTTGTAGTGAAGAACACAGTTGCATAGAAGTTGCCATTTTCTTCTTTTGATACATTATCTTTTGAGGGGGGATATTTTTCCCACGTGGTTTTCCCTCTTTCCTCACTTTTATTCAGTGTTAATTAGTTTCATTGTACATGAGTACCTAATATATCCCAGTAGCCGGGAGTACTTTTTTACTCCATAGTGATGTTCAAGGGGGTGTTGGAGAAATTTCTATTTTCGGCACACTAGTTCAGTGGGAGTTAACTGACTAGTTCTAGTGTTGATTAAGGTTGTTTGTCATTGATGTCAAGCCTTGAAGAAAGCCCCGTAGCACAAAGGTTTGGGTAATGGACCCAAGATTGTTTGATGTAAATATGACTCAATATTGTTTTTTCATGGTTGATAAGAAGTAAATATGGATGAACTCCAAAGTGATCCCCTTAGGGTGAAAGCCCTCATGGGAAGACACTTTTCAGAGTAAGAGACCCCATGCTTAATTGTGGATTAATGAGATGAAGGACAATGAATTTTTCAAGGAAACTATCCTATATGGATATTGCTTGTCATGCCATTTCCGGTGGTATGTAGAACTTCACATAACTCCTCATGGTTAGAGAGTTATGACCATGTGAAGTTGGAGAACCCAGGTTTGGGTAATGGACCCAAGTTTGTTTGATGGATAACGATATAATTTTTGTTATATTTGAAGGTAATACTATTCAATATGGATAGTACATTTCATTTCATTTCTGGTGGTATGTGGAATGTCACATAACTCCTCACGGTTTGAGAGTTATGGCCTTACGAAGTTGGAGGACTCTCATATGTCATCTAGAAGCCCCAAAAGGTCAAAGTAGTAAAACTGGTTTAAGAGATTTTAAAAGGTAAATAATAAAGTGAATTGATGAGTGTATTATAATTCAAAGTGAATACAAAATAAATTATTTCAATAATAAATTTAATGGATAAATTAGAAATGGGTTAACCCTAAAATAAGGAAAGTGGGCCAAGTGACCTAGAAGATGTTTTTAAGGAAGCTACTTGGAGAGGATAAATAAGAGGCAAGGCTCTCTAATTTTAAACACACTTGAGAATATTAAATATCTATATGTGTCTGAGGTAACCAAGGATATCTAAGCCGAATTTCTGAGGAAGGTGAAGAAAAGAAGGCTAAAATGCAAGGAAAGATAAATTCTTTTGATGGTGCTTTCTAAGGTATGTTATTTACAAGTCATATCACAATTTTCTCTATAACGTTTTGTATATAATGATTCAAACTATGAAATTTCCATTCCGTTGAGAAAACATACCCAATTATTTGTTGTAAAAAAATCAGCTTGTGGGTCGTTGTATTTTGGGAGTTACACTCTGTGGAAAATAGGGTTTGTGGCTACTCCTGAAACTAGTCAAAAACAGGTGTTACAGGTAAACACGTCATAACTTATTCATAACATATCCAAATTCAATGAGACCAAATGTGTTGGTTAGGGTACATTCTGTAGTATGTTTTTTAACAGGTTTAAATCAATTCAACTAACATTTTGTGTGGGGAACGCTCTACAAGGTCGCTCTCTAGAATAATCCATAATTCAGCAAGGTATGCCATTTTTCCTATATATCCTTTTATGAGAGGTTCCAAGTAGTGACACCTCGAGTAATTGCATAAAAAAAATTGAATAACATTGTGTATCAGTTTCATATCTTTATACATTACAGGTTCAAAGTTATGATTACTTCAAGTTAGGGTTGTTGACTAATCCAAAACTAGGCATGTGAGACTAAAGAAAAGTTTGATGAAAATGTTAGTCTCTTGTTGTTAAAGTTAAGGAAGGTTTGTAGGAATGTGATAATATAAACCAGGTCTATTACAGAGCTACAAATCAGATTCGGATGATGAAATTGATAAGCACTTTTGGTTGAGGTACATGTTGAGTGCATGGTTGAGACAAGTAGTTGATGAGTTGGCACATACATGAGGTGTATAGTTGATGATGTTGGTACATATTGATGAGTCATAATTGATGAGTAGTTGACACATGATTGGTACATACTTGGTACATGCTTGGATGCACTTGTTTATGGTACAGGTTGATTACAGGTTTTTTGGTACAGGATTGGTGCATCGTTGATGCACTTGTTTATGGTACAGGTTAATTACAGGTTGATGCATGGTTGATGCATGGTTTAGATTTATTGGTACAGGTTTACAGAGGTATATCTCACAGTTATAGTGTGATAGTGGTTCCATCATTCTAACTCTACTTCAAGGTGGAAGGACGGGGCAAGGACAGATGGTTGTAGCCACCTTCTGGTTGTAGCCGGAGAACATAGGGGGTTGTAGCCTCCTTATGGTTGTAGCCATAGAATTGGGGATTTGGATCTTCCCTCAGGTTGTAGCCTGAGAAACTAGGGGTTTGGATCCTCCTTATAGTTGCAGCTGGAAAACAAAGGAAGTTTGTGCTTCCAATGAATGTAATTCTTCAAGACATATAAGAAAAATCATTATGTGGGTTTCTCCCGATTTGGGTTTCCACGTAAAACATGGGTGTATTTTGTATGTGTGTGATTGTGATTGTTTATTTCTTACTGCTCATTATTGGATAATAATTCTACATTGATATAACATTTGAAGAAAAAGGATTATAATTACGCAATTACTGATTCACTCCCCCCCCTCTCAGTAATCCAACAATTGGTATCAGAGAAGGTTCCTTCAGAGATCATTTTAACCACTGAAAGGTAGATCATAGAGAGTACCAACTCATATAAAAATGGAATACCACAGTTTGATGAACAGAAGTATGATTTTTGGAGCATAAGGATGAAGACATATATACAGGCACAGGGATTTCAAGTTTGGAAATCAATTGTATATGGATACACAACACCAGCAGTTCCACCAACAAATGACAAAGTAGTGAAACTTGGTGAGAATAATTCCAAAGCCAAAAATGCACTTTTGAATAGTCTTAGTGATACAGTATTCACCAAAGTTGCACATTGTAAATCTGCTAAAGAGATTTGGGACAAGCTTCGAAATATTTATGAAGGAGATTCAAAAGTCAAAGTAGCAAAGATTCAAACTTACAGAGGTCACTTCAAACAAATAAAAATGAAGGAAGATGAAGATATCGCAGCCTACTTCTTACGAGTCAATGAAATAGTGAATGCAATCATAGGATTGGGAGAAGAAATCGAAGAATCTGTAATTGTTCAAAAGGTACTAAGATCTCTTCCTATGAGATTCAACCCTAAGATATCAACACTAGAAGAAAGATCGGATCTAAACTCAATAAGCATGGATGAACTGCATGGAATCTTCACAGCATATGAGATGAGAACTGAACAGGAAAATCCATATGTGAAAGAAGTAGCCTTCAAAGCATTCAAAAGATCAAAGCAAAAGAAAAAGGAACAAGAAGAATATAGCAGCAGCAGCGACGTCTTGGAAGATTATGAAGAAGTGGCCAACTTCGTCAAAAAACTGAACAAGGGAACCAATGGTAGGTATAGAGGTAAACTTCCTTTAATTTTTTTTAATTGTGATGTTATTGGTCATTTTGCTCACAAATGTCCTCATAAGAAAAAGAGAAATGATGAAGGTTACTCAAAAAGCAGACAAACATATAAAGGTAAAAGAACTACAAAGAAATTCGTTCACCAGAACAAACACACCTAGCAATCTTATCTACAATTGAAGCAAACTGTTTTGAAGAAACCAGCAAGGATGAATTTTGGAATAAGGCCATGGATGAAGAATTGGATCAAATAGAGAAAAATAGAACTTGGGAATTGGTTCCAAGACCAAATAATAAGAATGTGATCGGCACAAAATGGGTTTTCAAGAATAAATTGAATGAATATGGACAGGTTACAAGGAACAAATCTAGATTGGTATGTAAAGGATATGCACAGATCGAAGGAATCAACTTTGAAGAGACATTTTCCCCAGTTTCCAAAATGGAAGCAATCTATTTACTTTTAGCTTATGCATGCTCCAAAAATGTTAAAGTATATCAAATGGATGTAAAATCATCTTTTCTAAATGGGGAACTTGAAGAAGAAGTCTGCATTGAACAACCAGAAGGATTTCAGTTGTTAAAGAACACAGACTATGTATGTAAATTAAAGAAGGTCGTGTATGGTCTAAAACAGGCTCCTAGAGCATGGTACTCCAAACTGGATAAGTATATGCAGTAGGCAGGGTTCAGAAAAGGAAGTGCAGACAACAACCTCTACATCAAGGTAAGTCAAGGTAATATTTTATTAATTGAAGTTTATGTTGATGATATTATATTTGGTGGTGATGATGATAGGTTAAGCCATAAATTTTCAAAAGACATGCAGAATGAATTTGAAATTTCATTACTTGGAGAACTATCCTTCTTTATGGGACTTCAGATACATCAAAGAAACCAAGGAATTTTTATTTCTCAAACCAAGTATAACATAGAAATGCTAAAGAGGTTCGGAATGGAAGATTGCAAACTAGTTATCACTCCCATGCAAACCAGTTGTACGTTGAGCAAAGATGATGATTCGAAGTCTACAGATCAGAGGAAATACAGGTCAATGATTGGCAGCCTATTATATGTGACAGCATCCAAACCAGATTTAATGCAGGCAGTTGGATAGGTGGCATGATTTCAAGCAACACCAAAGGAATCACATGTATTAGCAGTAAAGAGGATCTTCAGATATCTCAAAGGAACAGAAGAGTTTGGATTATGGTATCCAAAAGGAAAAGATATATCACTTATTGCCTAAATAGATGCAGATTGGGCAGGTTGTATTGATGACCGATGAAGCACCAATGGAGCAGCATTCTACTTAGGTGAGTGTTTTTTATCATGGCTAAGCAAGAAACAATCATTAGTATCTCTATCTACAACCGAGGCAAAGTATATTGCAGCAGCAGCATGTTTTACATAGGTTATTTGGATGAAACAAACTTTGACAGATATACAAGTTGAGTATGATGAGCCCATTCCAATATATTGTGATAATACAAGTGCCATCAGTATCTCAAAAAACCCAGTGATGCACTCCAAGACGAAGCACATTCCAATCAAGTATCACTTTCTACGGGAACAAGTTGCAGAAAAGAACATCATAGTTGAGTATGTGGGCACAAAAGAACAAGTGGAAGACATCTTTACAAAACCACTTCCAAGGGAATCCTTTGAATATATTCTCCAAAGACTTGGAGTTGTTTGAATTCTTTTTGAATGCTTATCTTATATGTCTTAGATGTACATGAGGAAGCACCATAAGAGGACAGTTCAGTCAGGGGGAGCAACCCCGGATGGAAAGATACCTTTGCCATTGATGAAAAAGGGGGAGATATTTATCAAATGCAGAGGACAGAGGCATGTTCTAGGGGGAGCATGAGTGATATGATTTCATTATTTCATCATAGTGTTGTCATCAATTCCAAAGGGGGAGATTGTTGATTAAGGTTGGTTGTTCTTGATATCAACCCTTGAAGAAAGCCTCGTAGCACAAAGGTTTGGGTAATGGACCCAATATTGTTTGATGTAAATATGACTCATTATTGTTTTGTCATGGTTGATAAGAAGTAAATATGGATGATCTCCAAAGTGGTCCCCTTATGGTGAAAGCCCTCACGGGAAGATGCTTTGCGAAGTAAGAGAACCCATGCTTAATTGTGGAATAATGAGATGAAGGACAATGAATTTGTTAGGGAAACTATCCTATATGGATAGTTATTTTCATGCCATTTCCGGTGGTATGTAGAACATCACATAACTCTTCACGGTTAGAGAGTTATGACCATGTGAAGTTGGAGAACCCAGGTTTGGGTAATGGACCCAAGTTTGTTTTATGGATAACGGTATGATTTTTTCTATATTTTAAGGTAATACTATACTAGATGGATAGTACATGTCATTCCATTTCTGGTGGTATGTATAATGTCACATAACTCCTCACGGTTTGAGAGTTATGGCCTTACGAAGTTGGAGGACCCTCATATGTCATCTAGAAGCCCCAAAAGGTCAAAGTAGTCAAAGTGGTTTAATAGATTTAAAAGGTAAATAATAAAGTGAAGTGATGAGTGTATTATAATTCAAAGTGAATAAAAAATAAAATTTTTCAATAATAAATTTAATGGATAAATTAGAAGTGGGTTAACCCTAAAATAAGGAAAGTGGACCAAGTGACCTAGAAGATTTTTTAAGGAAGCTACTTGGAGAGTATAAATAAGAGGCAAGGATCTCTCATTTTAAACACACTTGAGAATATTGAATATATATAGGTGTCTAAGGTAACCAAGGATATATAATCCTAATTTATGAGGAAGGTGAAGAAAAGAAATCCGAAATGCAAGGAAGGTTAAATTCTTTTGTTGGTGCTTTCTAAGGTATGTTATTTATAGGTCATCTCACCATTTTTGCTATAAATTTTTTTCTATAATGATTCAGGTCATAAAATTGTTATTCCATTGAGAAAAAATACCCAGGTATCTTTGGTAAAAAATTGTTCTTTTGGGTCGTTGTATTTTGGGAGTTACACTCCGTGGAAAATAGGGTTTGTGACTAGTCCTGAAACTAGTCAAAAACAGTTGTTTCGGGTAAAAACGTCATAACTTCTTCATAACAGATCGAAATTCAGTGAGACCAAATGTGTTGGTTAGGGTACAGTCTTTAGTATGTTTTTTAACAGTTTTAGAACAATTCAACTAATATTTCGTGTGGGGCACACTCTACAAGGTCGCTCTCTAGAATAAGTCAGAATTCAGCAAGGTATGTCATTTTTGCTATAACTCATTTTCTGAGAGGTTCCAAGTAGTGACACCTGAAACAATTGCACAAAAAATACTGAATAAAATTGTGTATCAGTTTCATATATTTATACATTACAAGTTCAAAGTTATGATTACTTCAAGTTAGGGTTGTTGACTAATCCAAAACTAGGCATGTGAGACTAAAGAAAAGTTTGATGAAAATGCTAGTCTCTTGTTGTTAAAGTTAAGGAAGGTTTGTAGGAATGTGATCATATACACCAGGTCTATTATAGAGCTACAAATCAGATTTGTATGATGAAATTGATAAGCGCTTTTGGTTGAGGTACATGTTGAGTACATGGTTGAGACAAGTAGTTGATGAGTTGGCACATACATGAGGTGTATAGTTGATGATATTGGTACATATTGATGAGTCATAGATGATGAGTAGTTGACACATTATTGGTACATACTTGGTACATGGTTATATGCACTTGTTTATGGTATAGGTTGATTACAGGTTGTTTGGTACAGGATTGGTGCATGGTTGATGCACTTGTTTATGGTACAGGTTGATTACAGGTTGAGGTACAGGTTGATGCATGGTTGATGCATGGTTCATATTTATTGGTACAGGTTTACAGTGGTATATCTCACAGTGATAGTGTGATAGTGGTTCCATCATTCTACTTCTACTTCAGGGTGGCAGGACAGGGCAAGGACAAGTGGTTGTAGCTGGAGAACATAGGGGGTTGGAGCCTCCTTCTGGTTGTAGCCAGAGAATTGGGGAGTTGGAGCTTCCCTCAGGTTGTAGCTTGAAAAACTAGGGGGTTGGAGCCTCCTTCCAGTTGCATCTGGAAAACAAAGGAAGTTGGTGCCTCCAATGAATGTAATTCTTCAAGACATATAAGAAAAAACATTTTGTGCTTTTCTCCCGATTTGGGTTTCCATGTAAAACACTAGTGTATTGTGTATGTGTGTGATTGTTTATTTCTTAGTGCTCATTATTGGATAATAATTATACATTGATATAACATTTGAAGAAAAAGGATTATAATTACGCTATTACTGATTCACCCCCTTCTCAGTAATCCAACACTTTCCTCACTTGTATTCAGTGTTAATTAGTTGCATTGTACATGAGTACCTAATATGGCCTTGTAGTCGGGACTCATTTTTTACTCCATAGTGATGTTCAAGGGGGTGTTGGAGAAATTTCTATTTTTGGCACACTAGTTCAGTGGGAGTTAACTGACTAGTTCTATTTAAGACTTTCTAATTTTATACCATCACTATTATGCATGCATTCCTAATTATAGGATGGTGTTGCCTATATGAGTGAAGATCACTCACTCGTTGATAAGATCATAATATACATTGATTCTCATTCTTCATTGTGTATCTCTCTTCCTTTTCTTGATAAGATTTGTTTGTGTATGCTTTATCTAGGTCTCTTGTGTAGGTTTCCATGAAACATTGATAGAAACAAATTTTTTGTTGTAGTGAAACTCACATAGGAGTTCACTCTTTAGGCCTAACAACCTGATACATGTCTTCCATTCTTCAGTTTTTCTTATATAAGACATTAAGAAAATATACTCGTTATATCCATTATCATATAACAATTATCTTATTCATTGGATTTTCAACTCCATAATATAAACATTTATTCAAAATAATTTTGCAATCATAAACCAATACTCATATGTATGGTTATCCTTTGCTTCACAAAGATGCCACGGGAAATAATTTAGCTCATTGTTCTTATCTAACACTCCCATATTATTCCAACAGCCATGCCATGTGCATTCTTGAGTTCCCTCCCCCTTTCCATCCTCACCCTCCAGACTGAGGCATCCCCTTTAATGCTACGCAGTCCCTAGGGTGATCCATCATTCCCCAAGGTTTTCTTGCACAAGAGGAGTGCCAACTCACTACCAGACCTTCACTGGAAAATTGTGATATGTGGAAATCATAGGATTACAATGTCATAATAGTAGCGTTCTTCTTGAGCCTTCAATTTCAATTACCATCATCTCATATGTATCACACATATACAGTCATTATCATATATCATCATAGTAATTTATTTACTAATTTTCTAAATCTATTTTACATATAGGAAACTAAGTTTCCCAAGCACGAGATTTCTTCTCAAGATGTTTGGCTATTGCAATAGTAGGCATCGGCCTTCCTTATGGTATTACACCATTTACATATCCAATACAATTTTTCCTTCAATTTTTTTCTCAACTTTCATTCATCCAAACAATTGTAAGTATTTATGCACATTATCATTTCATTGCAACATTTGCAATCAGTCCATGAAGTGATTTCAGAATTATATTACTCTAAAAATTCAATCACTTCCAACTATCATTCACATTAAATGGAATGAAACTATTATTTCTTTCACATGCATTATCTAGCATACAAATCTCCTCATAATGAAATCAAACATTACTAATAATTAAAACCAGTGTGTTGACTCCCATGGTCACATATACACAATGCATCCTTGCATTGACTCTAGAATACCACATATTTTTGTCATGTATTCCACTATGTGAGTTGGAAATTCAAGACAAGTCCTTAACACATTATCCAATCCCTTCCTAATTACTCAATCAATTATTTGGATACCTTCATCTTCAACCCATACACAACACTAGGAACATGATCCTTTAGTGTTATTCAGTGTCGGCAAAGAGGTTCCAGTCCAAACATTTGTTATACAAGGGAAGGCCACTAAGCATTTATATCGCACTATAGCCTTTCCATATCCAACCAAAATATGGCCTCACACATGGCTTCGTCTATTGGCATTCATTTTTATAGCAAGAATATATCCACTGACTAGACTTGGTTATGATCTCTTAATCAACATAACATGTCACTAATGTTATACAAATTCTTTCAATCATTAAAAAAAAATTGTACCTCCAAGGCTCTCTTCCTTTACTCATCAATCCAAATATTGAACTTTAACTAAGGGAATTCTTACATCAATTCCCTTCATCATTTTGTGCAACATAAGCAACCAAATGCATACCTGCATGGTTGTTATCAAATAACTTATCATTACTTGATCATTTGAAAGTTTGTACAAGCTCGTTGGATCCCTTTCCCAATTATCTTTGGCCGACACTCTTACCATCCTCCTTTTCTTCATATCGATGTCTTTCATATGCAGTAATAGCATCCTCAAAATCATTCTCAACCATGCTATAATATTTTTCCCAGATACACAATCCATCATTAGTTATACCCAAATATCACAGTATCATTAACTCGTGTATATATATATATCATTAGACTAATCTTAGTCTACACGCATGCCATATACATGTGTAGGAATGTCCACATGCACCCATGCACATAAATATGCGTTAAGAAATTACTCTCGTCGTGCCTATGTCATGTACATGCACTCTATATTTCTTATATGCATCATGCATAAACTTTATCATGTTGTTCAGTGCACATTTATTTCAAATTTATTTGTTGTTGTAGATGGCTATACTTGAATTTATGTAGAAACTTTCTTCACTATGCACTATCATTCTACTCAACTATCCCACTGGACCCTATTTTGAACCTTCCATCCAAGCCCCACTTGGCCATTTTGCATTTCAAACCACTAGATCCACTAGTGTTTCCATCTCACAATTGCTTCCTTTATGCAGGGGATCCCAACCCAACATTTGGCTAAAATTATCAATATCCATAGTGTTGTAGCATGCACTACTCCAGTTGAATATTATCACTCCCCATTTCCTTGACCAAACCAATCTTAAAATACCATTATCATTGATTGGAATTTCAACATTACTTTTATGTCATATTTCTAATATCCTTTGCCATCCATGGCTTTGATCAATTTTAAATTCCTTTATTCACTTCATTAAGTGATTCATTGTGAAGCACTACTTGTCCACTCAATACCACTGTGCTCCAAATGTAATGCTACACTCCTCCATTCTCACATGTATCCTTCCTCCAATGTGCACTCTAATAATAGAGGAAGATTTCTTGTTCTAAGTACTTTTAGACAAAATTTGTTATATAATTATATCTAACAATTTATTTTTCTTGCATTCCTATGCTTGCACATAGAAATTACTCATCCACTCCATGAGTCATACCTCATCTCATGATATCCTTTTTCCATTTTTTGTAGCAATCTTTGTGGCCTTCACTACATTTCTACCTTCAAGGATATGGGGTTCTCCTTAACTTCCTATGCATGAAAATGGCATTCTTCACCTATTGGATTCATGATTTATGTGAGAAACTCTATTTATTTTCCTTGGAAATCCATTCAGACTCTATAATAGCTTAATACTAATATTTATCTACTCTTCCTTGGTCCTTTGTCAACATTGCATCACCTTCTCTATAGCCCTGCACTTCCCTTTGCAGCTCTTTGATGCCTTAGCCAACTGCACAAGCTTGACCTGCTTCTCTATCCAATGGACCCGGGATTAATCTATAACATACCCACACAATCCTAATTTTTGAATCTTATCTTCTTACTGTCACTCCCTTCTCACAACTCTCTCTGTTGGAATGTTCCTATGCTTATTAGCAGTGTCATGTTAATAACCTCAACCCCCTTTTATTTTTCCAAGATATTTCACTTCAAATGTGCCTCTACACTTATGCATATTCACTATAATGAGTTTCAATACTATTTCTTACCCATCAATCACCTTTGGCACTCACCTCTATTGTTTGGGAAAGTTTCTTCAAATTTTGACATTATTTGGAAAAATATTCACATAGAGTAGTTACATGGTTCATGGAATCCAATTCAACTTTTTCCTACAACTTTATGGAGAAACACAATGCTCCCCTGGAGAAATTATACCTTCTATTATTTTTTCCTATAGATTAAATTTCCAATGACCATACTCATGCTTCAATCTAATTTATGAGCCAAAAGTTATGGTTTCCTGAAATTCCCATTTTTATCAATGGTGACCTTCAATTCCATCAGTCACCTTCCTTCTGATTCCTTGAAAATTATTTGGCTCAAAATTAAATTCCTAGTGGATATATGTATTCTCCTATCCAATTTATTTCCAATGACCACTTTATTTTCCAATTCTAAGCATTGATCATAAAGTTATAGGCAATTGAATATTGTCATTTTACCTCTTTTGTGCACCTTTCTCCCTGATGCAAATAATATCAAACACCAATTTTTTCCACTTACAGAGATAAATCTATCGGTAACAAGAAAAATTTTCTATGTGACAGATAATAATTCCAACACTGAATTCAAAATGACTCTCATATTTTCAAACAGATACTCCAGTCAAAATCTACAATAATATGGAAATGACAACTTTGCCCCTTTGGACATTCACCTGGCTTATCAATTTTAGCCATGTTCATGCATCCCTACACCAACTCATTTGGAATTTCGAAAAAATCTCAATTGGGTATTCTTGTGACTACCTTGTGAAAAATACGTCAAAGTTTCACCCTTAACTGGGCCCTAGACTGTTAGTTACTTCCCACATAAAATTTGATTGTTTTACACTTTTAGCCATGTACGCTACATGTGTCTTCTTTCTTTTCCTATACAGTTTTACATACCTAGATTCCAAATATTATTCCATGGATGAATTTTGTGGTTCATAATATTTCCATAGACATCTCTTGTGCCCCAAACGGACCTCTGAGTAAGGATTTATGCCCTCCAAAAGTAAATTGGTGTTGAAACTATACCCTCTACATTTCCAATTGTAACTTTCTCATACAAGCTTTGTTTTGATCATAGAATATCTCGTTGAAAAGGTATCTCTGAGTTATTTTATTTGAGTTGTAGAAATTGTATGTGGTTCCTTAGAAAGTCACAATTTCAAAAATTAAAACTCTTGAAAACATTTTTTAGGGCGTCAAAATTCCCTACAAGTTAATGACCTTCGAAAATATTAAAATTTCGTACAAAATAGATTGTTTTACTGTTACAACAGTTGTTTAATATGCACCGTCAATCTCAAAATTGTGGAAAATATCAAACAATGATCCACAAATACTTCCCTAGGCCTGCGAATGAATATCCATCGTCGATCACCAACTTAGAACATTTTGGACCGTTGATTTTTCCAGCACTACATCGGCAATCAACGATCGACTATTTATTTGGCAAATAGAACTTATGCACTGATTTACCTGAACCCTGATCATCGGTCATTGACCATCGACCATTTCTCTTGGAAACCAATATTTCCCACAAATCTCATCAAAACCCAATCATCTTTGATCAACCATTGGTGAATTTCCTTGACAACCAACTTATTTGCAAATTTCATCGAACCCCGACCATTGTCAATCGACCATCTCTAGGTCGATGTGGCATGACACGTACATGATGACATGGCATGCCATGTGTTGATTAAGGTTGGTTGTCATTGATGTTAACCCTTGAAAAAAGACCCATAGCACAAAGGTTTGGGTAATGTACCCAATAGTGTTTGATGTAAATATGACTCATTATTGTTTTTTCATGGTTGATAAGAAGTAAATATGGATGAACTCCAAAGCGGTCCCCTTATGGTGAAAGCCCTCATGGGAAGACGCTTTGTGGAGTAAGAGAAACCATGCTTAATTGTGGAATAATGAGATGAATAAAAGTGAATTTGTCAGGAAAAATATCCTATATGGATAGTTCTTGTCTTTTCATTTCCGGTGGTATGTGGAACGTCACATAATTCCTCATGGTTAGAGAGTTATGGCCATGAGAAGTTGGAGACCCCAGGTTTGGGTAATGGACCCAAGTTTGTTTGATGGGTAACGGTATGAGTTATGATATATTTTCAGATAATACTATTCTATATGGATATTACATGTCATTCCATTTCTAGTGGTATATAGAACGTCACATAACTCCTCACGGTTTGAGAGTTATGGCCTTACGAAGTTGGAGGACCCTCATATGTCACCTAGAAGCCCCAAAAGGTCAAAGTAATCAAAGTGGTTTAAGAAATTTTAAGAGGTAAATAATAAAGTGAAGTGATGAGTGTATTATAATTCAAAGTGAATACAAAATAAATTATTTCAATAATAATTTTAATGGAGAAATTAGAAGTGGACCCAACCCTAAAATAAGGAAAGTGGGGCCAAGTGAC
>ML797585.1:157067-197989 GCA_009831015.1 Picea engelmannii | reverse complement strand
AAGGAGAGGGAATAATAAAATAGGGAAATGAGCCTTTTAATAAAAAAAAATAATAATAATAATAATTTTGGGAGAAACGTGGGGGATGAGTGACACTTGTGAGACAGAGAATTTTTTAGGGTTTTTCATTAAAAACTTAAATTAAAAATGATTTAGGGAAAGGGGGCTCAGGATACTCCATAAAAGAAAGGGGGATGGAGGGAAAAAGGGATGGGCTATTAGGTATTGTTATGCTGCCGAAATTGTAAACTGGACTGATTGCTTGTGAGGTGTTGGGATTTTCTCAGTTGTATTGGAGTGGTAGCTCAGCCTTGGAGGTGAGCTGAGAAGCTAGACTTATCTTCTGGATCTTGGGTGGCCCCTTTGCGGCTCGAGGGGCTAAGGGGGAAGCAGAGTACCCCTAGCGTTTGGCTGGGAGGTACCGGTGTAGTCTCTATAGTCGGTGAGCGGGAACGGAAAGGAGCGCATGGACTTCGTTCGAGGCGGGTGTCAAGGAAAAGGTACGCTTGTTATTTTATTAAGAATAATGCATTAGAAATTGTGTTGGGAACTAAATCAATTGGATAAGTAAAAGAAAATTTCGAGTTCTTGCTGTGATGGGTGTAATGGCGTTGTGAAATTTATTCAGGACTGTGTAAATAGTTGTTTAACATTCTGGACGGTGTAAAATGGTTGTTTATCATTATGGACTGTGTTTTAATTTCTGATTGGGATTTGTTCAGATTAGTGTTGGGCGGATTCCTCCCGATGGGTTCTTGAACAGGAGACGTGGGTGTTGTCTCCATTGGGTTGAGTGGGTTTCTATTTATTTTTTTATGTTTCCCCAATGGGAGGTGGTCTTTTCGAATTGATTTTCGCATAGGTTCCATTCCACTTGTTTTAATCAACCTGATCTAATGAGGCGGGGATTTTGTACCTTGATTTGAACGTGTTTGTTTCAATTTGAAATTGGTGTGGTGGGTGATGTGTTTTCTTTTCCAGACGGGTTTCTTCAGTCCGTGGTTAGGGTACTGCACGCGCTTCCTCTCGGATCGCTCAGTGTGTTCCTTCTCAAAATAATGTATTCATGCTTGTCTTCCCTTGTTGTGAGATGGTCTTCCTCTGTGGCTTTGGGTCCGTTGGAAACTGGTTTTTAAGTGTCCCAATCGTACTTTTGTTCTGGCATAATGCCCATGCAAATTATCAAACCACCTACGACTGCAGATACCTTCCTGGAAAATTCCATTTGTTACATATGGTTGTATTTTCGTGCGTGAGTGTCGAATCCCTTTGGGATCGGGATTTGGTTGCACGCCTTCATGCCCAGCCTGAACGATTCTTCCTTATGGCTTCTAAACCTGCCTCCATGCACAGCTCGACTGACACATTCATTCCTGGAGGTTCTCCAAGTTGATGCCACACGTAGCTTTACTGCAGTAGGTGTGAAGAAAAACGTGTTGCCGATTAAGACGGTGTCTCCTGTTTCAGTGGGCAAGATTTGATGCTACTCCTGTTCCATTCGGCTGTCCTGTAACTCATTTATTGAAGGGCATTTTCCTTTTTATTATTTCTATCTATTGCACGGCAATTTATTACTTACCCCTTGACAGCGAATCTATGCGCTGGAACCAAGACGTCTCTGCAGTCATTACCATTTCACCCTTCAATGAATGGCAGATAATTTATTAGATCTTGTTCTAAAATTAATGACAAATACATTTTTAGTTCATGTTCTCTATTAACAATCGGAAATCCTAATTCGATTTTTCAATAATATTTAGCGATTCTATAGAAATGGATTTGAAATTTTAAGTGTGTGATTTAATTACAGTAACTTCTAATTTATATGTTCATTGGGGGAAGAGGTATTGGTTCAATCTAGTAATAAGGATATTTGTATCGGTTTATGTTTAAGCAGAGCTAATGCTTGGTATAAAAATTTATTAATAACAAAAATACTTTAATTACAACAAATAAAATAGTTTTAATTCCAAAAGACAATATTTTATTATCTTTTTAAAACTTTTCAATGTTGGGACATGTATGAAGGAGTTTTTAATTCCTTTAGTCCTTAACAGGGAGTTCACATATATGAAGTATCCGAATGTTATTTTAATGCTAATCCTCTTGGTATGCTCATGATAATATGGTCATCATTTTAAGGTAATGATATGAATATATATATTGTTTAGGATTTATGAACTATATGTTTAGTTTATGAATTATGAACTATCAGATGTTTAGTTTATGAATTATGAACTATGTTTATGTTTAGTCTTTAATGTTTATGAATTATGACTATGTTTAGTTTATGTTTAGTCTCTAATGTTTATGAATTACGAACTATCGTGGATCCTCTCGAACTATACGTTTAGTATAAATATAATGGTGAGGTTAAATCATTGCAAGGATATTTAATTCTTTTATATTTTCCACACCAAGGGTAAGGCCTTAAGCTAAGGGCAATAATTTAATTAGATTTACCTTATGCTAAGGTACTCGTGGTTTAATAAAATTAAATGGAGAAATTGGCTAATCATCAATCACTGTTGAGTCATGGACATTTCCTTTTCGTTAATATTAGTGGTCATTATCTGAGTCTTGGTCTTGCGCCTTCCGTAGATTACGTGGTTGCTCCTTGTCTATTGTTGCGTTGGGTCGTAATAATTATTGATTGGACTCTTGTGTTGGGCGGGATATAGACACCTCGATGTAGCCTCATTATATAAGTCTGTGTGTGTGATTTTTTCATGTATAGAATCCAATGTCGTATCAAGAGTCTCAGGCCATTTAAAGGTAGGGTTTCCACTCTTGCGACACACCTGACGAAGATTACTAGTTTCTGCCTGAGCAGTCGGCCAGGAGCCTATCTGACCTTCTCTCTCTCCGGAGCAGAGGACTAAGATTAAATGCCCTACTTTTCTATGCAGAAATAGCAAACTCTGCTACTACGGATTCTTCCATCTGTGTCTGTACTGTACATAACACCTTGTGTCGTTTTCTGCTTACAGCTGCTTGTGGTGCGCCTTCTGTCATTGGTCGTTAATGCTTTCAGTTACTTGTTGGGCATCTTATGTCTTCTTGTTATGATCATCGTGGTTGTGTCTTGTGAGTTGTCGGGTGGCAACGTAGCGTCAAGTAGGTATGTTTCCCCTTTACACGCGTGCGCATAGTTTAAACAAAAAAAAAATCGCACCTGTTCTCAGAGTTGTTGTCATAACGAGGAGGGTCGTTACAAAGACTGATTTCTTGGAAGAGCTCCTCAAAATTCCTGCAACATGTACCTAAGAATGATTCGTCCTCCTCTTGCTTATGGAATTCCTTCCTTATATAGATTGGTGGAGGAGGATAAGAGAGGCTTCTAGATCTATATAATTTAGTGAACTTGATTGGATTGAGAGTTCCCAAGCTCATATAATGAGAGAAACAAATCACCCAATGTTGATCTCCCTGGAAATCACCAAAACTAGAAGGTTATAGAAGTTTTCACGGGTTGGAAGTAGTGCAACCAATTGTTATAGAAAAATTTGCCTCACCTCATGCAGCTTTCTTGGATGGCCTTTCCATTTCCCTATTCAGACTTGAAGTCCCCTTTTGTACTTCCCAAAGCCAAAAAATCATATTTTTCCACATATACATGCCCTACCAGCTAGACAGCATGTATATATGTAGGTTTCACCACTACAGCCCATGTACATCGAGTTTGGTGCTCAAAATTAAAAATTGTGCCAGCTTTCCATGTCACGTCAGGAGATCCATGATCCTTGACCTTCCATATAATGGAAACGTTTTGACTCGGCCCTTCAGTTTCATTTGAAGGCTATAAATTGAGCCATATCCAAGTCATGGAAGAAGAGAGAATTCAAATTTTGAGAGAAAAGATACTCTAGGGAAATTTTCACTTCACATTGAATCTGCATCCCTTTGTCCTTTAAAGTCTGAACACATTTTTCATCCCCCAATTATCCAAATGGATCTTTTAAACGACAATGCTTGAGATATTTTGCATGATTATTTTACCATTTAGGAAACTAATGAAAGAGGAAGAATGAAAAAGGAAACACAGCAGCCATTAAGCAATATACAAATATGAACATAAGCATGAATAACAGCAAACCATAACAAGAGAAGTTGATAACGGAGTTCGACAATCTCACCTATGTCTCGGGGCCTTTGTCTCAGTGGGTGAGGCTTTCTTATTTCTGTTCAAATTTTTAAAAGTACATCATAACAATGTCAAAAAGGTTACAAACTGATCTTCTCTTGTTCTACCAGATCTCAAGGACCCAAAAAAATGGACGGCACTAAAAAAGGATGAACGGAGCTCTAAGAAATGGCTCTTAAAGGTGCTCTCCTCAATGGCTTCCCTGCATAAAAATGGATTTGTCTCAACAATCCTTCATCATTTTCCTATTTTGAACCCCTTCCCTTGGCTTCAAGAACCTCTGTTTTATATAGGCTATAAGTGGGTAACAACCTCCCAACTTCTCCTCAAGATATGGCTCCAAAAAGGGCCCAATATCCCTCAATATTAGCCAAAATATCTCAAAACTGCTGAGAAACTCACTAAAAAACCATAATACAACGTTGAAAAACCCACTTTTGGTAATTATTAGGGCGCAACCCCCTTTCTTACATCTCTTAGTCACCTGCGCGCATCCAAGTGTCCAAGGGCTAAGTTGTTGGTGCGCTAGCCCCCTAGATTTCTGCTCCTAGTCATGTGTTATGGCGTATGTGGCCAAGAGTTATGCTTCCACGTGCTCTAATCCTAGATAGCCCCCTGATGTTTAGCCATTGGTTACGCCCCCTGGTTGGCGAGATAGCCTGACCGACAGAAGATAACCCCTTACCACCTGTGCCAAGTGTATAGGTTCAAGTCATATGGGATACACTGAAACCGAGGGTTGGATCCACACATCCCCACACCAACATACAATAAAAAAGAGTGGGGTCATATGCATATGTGTTGCGACCAGGTTTGGGGTCTAGGCCCCAACCCTATTCGCCTCTGCCTGAACTCACACATCACTTTAAATAGTAGTGGCTCCACCATAGGTTAAGAACCAATGTGAGGGCGGGCTAGCTAGCCCAACCCTGCCAAGTCATTTTCCTAGACCAGAGGTCGCGGGTTCAAATCCCATGTGCTCCATACAATTTTTCCAAAACTAATGACCAATAAAGGGGTGCCACGTGGCAACCTAGGACTGGGCCACATGGCACCATGTTATTTGCCAAGTACATGCCACGTGTCAATTGCCTATTCATCCACTTGTCTACCCAGGTGTCAGCCTAGTCATATGCCACTGTACCTGCCATGTCAGCACCATGTGTCATACGGAATTTCCATGTCAGTCGTACGGACGTGCCATGTCTCACCCTTGCAGTGGTGCCACATGTCACACCTTGACTGGTCCACCTATCACCATCAACTGCCTAGTCAGCGCCAATGCATCACTGCCACATCATCTATATGGTCGTACGACCTGTACAATCAGTTGGCACGTCAGCACTGTACGGACTATACAGTCAGCATATTTTTTTTCATGTTTTTCTTAATGAACAAACTACGATATCTTTCGCATATGACATATGTTTGAGCCTATTCAAGTTCCGTTGGGTTCGTATCGAAAAGGCCTACACACACGTCTATTTTGAATCCATTCTAAGAACTTTGATTTTTAGGCCTTCCTAGACCCATTTTGGTCCCGATATCCAATTCTAGATCACACCTCCCCACTAAAGACCTTTTGGTCCTCCAATAGGTTACTAACCAGTCATTAAGTGTGGGATATGCCACCCCACATGTTCCATGTCTTTGAACTATGTCATGTGCACCTGTCTCATCAAGATCAACTGTAAAATAATCATGATAATTAAGAGCATATTGTTAGCCATTTGTACCCTGTCACATCTTATTGAAGCCACTATAATCCATGTTGACAACATTACTAATGATAATATTAGAAATATGATTGCAAATGAGCTAATATGTTTGTAATACTTGCATGACATTAGCTTATCTTGAAGTAAAGTGTGATTGATCTTCCATTCTACAATCATCTTGTGTTCTTGCTTAAGATCAATTACTTGATTTGAAAAAATTATAGGTGTGTTTCTTGCTTGAGCTGCCTTTCTTAATTGTTCCATTGTTTGAAGAGATTTATTTTCCTTTAAATGATGAGCATGAACCACGTATTCTTGACCTACTTTGGTTAAGTGATATTGATTCTTTTCCATGTAGAATATTTCTTTGCAATCATACAAGTAAGGACTGCCTAATACCACTCCACATTGATTGAGTGGCACCACATCACATGTTACCTCATCCACAAACTTAGATGAAATTACAAACTTTAATGTGCATTGCTTTGTTATGTGCAATTGATGATTGTTGCTTATCCATTTAAGTGTGTAAGGCTTATGATGCATCTGAGTGTTTAATCCCAATTGTTTAACCAATTCCTCGGAAATCAAGTTAGATTGAGATCCACTATCTATCAATGTGTTGACCTTAGTATGTCTCATTATGACCCTTATGTGAAATAATTTACTTATAGAATCAAATCCATCACTAATTTTACCTGCCAAACCAACCAATGAGAATTTAGATTCATTACCTGAATCTGATCCCAAGTCTGTTGGTCGTGTTGTTGTTGCAATTGTTTTCCCCCCTTTCTTTTCCTTGAACCACTTTGATCTCTTCTCAGGATGAAATTGCCAACAACGGTCCTCATCATTCCCTTCTTTATTGCAATGCTTGCAAGAGGGATTCTCTTCCTTTCTTGCCACTGAATTTTCCTTCTTGCCATTACACTTCCTTTTGTCCTCTTTCCTTGAAGATGATTCCCCTGATATACCAACTCATGTTTTCCCTGCTTCAATGTATGTTGCTTGAACAGAAACCTCATCAAGATTAGTAGGCCCAAACATAAATACAGTGTTACAAATGTGTTCAGGTAAACCTCCTATATACTTCATAAGAGCTTCTTGGGTATGTAAAGGAATATCTAACATCAATGCCATTTTACGAAATCCATCTGTGTATTCTTGCATTGTTTGTCCTTTTCTTAGTTTAAGAACTTTCCATTTAGTTAAATATTTCTCTTTATAACCCAAAGGATAGAATTTCTTTCTAAGTGAAGAAACAAAAGTTTTCCATGATGGAAATACATTACCTACTTGTTGTGTGCCATTTTGCAACTTTCTTTGCCACCAGATGAGTGTTGTGCCTGCAAGACGAAGTGATGCCAACTTGATTTGAGTTGTCTCATCCTTGATTTGTTGCACACTACAATAAACCTCCATCTGTTTGTCCCAATTATCAAGTCTCTCTGCATTTACTACACCGTCATACATAGGTAATTCAAATTTCACATCAAATTTATTAAAGGAATTTATTGTTTATGTTTATGGACATGTTTTCTTGTTGTGGATTTAGAACTTGAACTTGAAGAAGAAGAAGTTGATGGAGAAGAAGGTGGTGACGGAGGAATTTGAGTAGGGTCCTCTCCTTTTTCACTTTTTACCTTTGAAGATTCACCTAGAACCAGTCTCTTCCATTCAAAGTAATCCTCATACAAAACCTTCATCATCTCTGACATGGCAAAGAAAGTCTTTCGAAACTCTTTCTCATCATGAGAAAGTCCCTCTTTCAATGCCATCTTCTCAATTTGAGAAGTTATATTTCTCAATCCAATCAATGGATTCTCTTCAACAATCTCACCTTCACCATGATTCAACTTTTCCCTAGTTAAAATAAAAACTCAAAAAACAATCGTCAACTAGCTTTGATACCACTTGATCTGAATGGATCTTTTAAACGACAATGGTTGAGTTATTTTGCATGAGTATTTTACCATTTAGGAAACTAATGAAAGAGGAAGAATGAAAAAGAAAACATAGCAGCCATTAAGAAATATATAGATCTGAACATAAGAATGAAGAACAGAAGACCATAACCAGAGAAGTTGATAACGGAGTTAGGCAATCTCGCCTACGTCTTCGGGCCTTTGTCTTAGTGGGTGAGGCTTTCTTGTTTTTTTTCAAAGATTTAAAAGTACATCATAACAACTCCAAAAAGGTTTCAAATATGATCTGGTCTTGCTCTACTAGATCTCAAGAACCCAACAAAACTGACGGCATTGAAAATGGATTAACGGAACTCCCATAAATGGCTCGCAAAGGTGCTCTCCTCAATGGATTCCCTGCATAAAAATGGCTTTGGCTCAACAATCCTTCAGCATTTTCCTGTTTTGAACCCCTTCTTGTGCTTCAAGAGCCTCTGGTTTATATAGGCTAGAAGTGGGTAACAACCTCCCAACTTCTCCTCAATATATGGCCTCAAAAAGGGCCCAATATCCCTCAATATTGGCCAAAATCTCTCAAAACTGCTGAGAAAATCACTAAAAAATCATAATACAATGTTGAAAAACCCACTTTTGGTAATTATTAGGGCGCATCCCCCTTTCTTAGGGATCCTATTCACCTGGGTGCATCCAAGTGTCCAAGGGCTAATATGCTCGTGCGCTAGCCCCCTGGATTTCTACTCTCGGTCTTGTGTTATGGTGCATGTGGCCAAGAGTTATGCTTCCACGTGCTCTAATCTTGGATAGCCTCCCAACGTTTAGCCATTGGTTACACCCCCTGGTCTATGGGCTGGCCTGATCGACTGGGGCTCCAGCTAACCCCTTATCCCACATGCCAAGTATATAGGTATGAGTCATATGGGATACGCTGAAATCGAGGGTCGGATCCACATATCCCCACGCCAACATACAATACAAAGGAGTGGGGTCATATGCATATGTGTTGCAACCGGGGCTGGGGGATAGGCCCCAACCCTATTCTCCTATGCCCGAACTCACACATCACTTTAAATAGTAGTGGCACCACCATAGGCTAAGAATCAATGTGAGGGCAAGCTGGCTAGCCCGTCCCTGCCAAGTCATTTTCCTAGACCAGAGCTCACGGGTTCAAATCCCGTGCGCTCCATACAATTTTTCCAAAATCAATGACCAATAAAGGGGTTCCACGTGGCAGCCCAAGACTAGGCCATGTTTCACCATGTTATTCGCCAAGTACATGCCACATGTCAATCACCTATTCATCCACCTGACTACCCAGGTGTTAGCCTAGTCATATGCCACTGTACCTACCACATCAGCACCACATGTCATATGGACTTGCCACATCGGTTGTACGGATGTGACACATGTCACCCTTGCAATGGTGCCACGTGTCACACCCTAAATGGTCCACCTTTCACCATAAACTCCCCAGTTAGCACCAATGCATCACTTCCATGTCATTTGTATGGTTGAACAGCATGTGCAGTCAGCTGCCACATCAACACTGTACAGATTGTACAGTCAGCATCGCTTTTTGCCTGTTTGGCCTAATGAAAAGAGCACAATATATTTCTCATACAACGTCCATTTGAGCATGTTCAAGTTGAGTTAAGTTTGTATCGACAAGTCCTACACACATGTCTATTTTGAATCCATTCTGAGCACTTTTATTATTAGGCCTTCCTGGACCCATTTTGGTCCCAAGATCCAATTCTGGATCACCCAAGCTCTTCCCTCTTTGATGGAGAACCTCATTGTCTCCTTTATATGAGCTTGTTTTTGGTGGAGGATTGAATTGGTGGAGGCCCAACTGGAAGGGACTTAGATTCTCGGTTCCGAGACGTGCCGACACAAAAAAAAAATCACTTGTATACGTATGTTGATTATTTTAATAGAAATATTATTTTCTCGTCCAATTGATATCTTGCAAATATTTGAATTATTATTCCATGGGTGTATTTGTCATGTATGTTAATGGGTTGTCCTATTTTATATGCTAACATTATATATTATCACCAAATTCTTGTGTATCTTGGTTGTTGAGGACAAGTTGTAGGTATAAATATTTGAGTTGCATGCTCAATGGTGGTCTTCATCGAACACCCAGACGAAGTAGGCTCTTTATCTTGTCTTGTTAGAATTTTCATTTATATAGCATACTTGGGATTAGTGTTGATTTTTGAAATCATTTCTTCTATTTTGTTTTACCCCATGCCATAGAGAGATTTTCCTCGTAACAAAATTGGCGACCATACTGGAGATTGAATCTTCCAATTTGGGGTTTGGAGTGTTTTATCGTTGACTTTCTCTCTGTTAGTCTAAGTGTCCTTGTCGCCTGAGTGCTTGATAGCCTATTTTTACTTTGCATCTGAGTTTCTTGGCCTTTTCCTTGCCCTGGAAAGTGTTTTAATACATATACGCGGTTTTTCCCCTGACGAACACCTACATACGCGAGTTGTCCTTCTATAGGGCACATACATATGTGGTTTTTTCTTAAACACTCACGTACATCAACTTTTTAGGCTTACTAGCTGATTTTGGTGTTTGTTGGGTGAGTTTGGATGGTTTTTGAGTCTTCTTGGGTCTCTGTCCTAACTGTTGAGTTCTTGCAGAGTGATAGGAAACCTTATTATTTTTGAATTTTTAGGCGGTTTATTTCTTATAATCTTTTTCAATTGTTGTCCTTTCATCTCGGTCTGAGTGTTTGCTTCTTTGTATCCTACTTGGCTTGTCTCTTTTTTTTTGTAGAAGGGTCTGTATATCAATATGCTTTTCATTCCTTGCATTTTCATTTCTTTATATCTAAAATACAAAAAAAATACATTTTGCTCATTTTTCATTTTGGCATTTTCTCTTTTGTTTGTTTAGTATTGATCTTGAGATATGTGGAAAGATTGCATCTTATTGAAATTGTAGAGATTGAAGGTTTCATTTTAAAATCTTACAATCTTTTGAGAATTAAAGATTAGGACTTAACTTTATGTTCATATTCATTTCTTTGATATGTTGAGTCATAACTTCATCAGTTTCATGACAACATATCTTGAGTAAACAAATCCATTAAAAGTAACATTGATTAACTAAAATTGATTAGAAACGATTTTAGTTTTCAAAGTACACAAACAAGAATAGGATATAGGGCCTTGGAATAGTATTTTGTGAGTAAACTTCTCCAAGGCTATTAAACTAAACATATGTGTCTGACCAAGGAGTGGTGAAATCCATTATGTAATTAGTGATTTCAGGACGCTCTACTCACACCGGAGTTAAGCACGAGTTCATGTGAATATGGTTGCAGAGATATCCCTCTAATACCTTCTTAGCGTCTGAGATAGTTTTGGGGATCTATTCATATTTGGGGGTCTTGATAGTACCTTTACCTCTATGAGAGGCGGTGCTTTCAAGATTTCAGGCTTTGTTACCTTGCCCATATGGTGGACCTGACTTATGACTATTCACCTGTGCATTGGTTATATCATGGTGGCTTCAGTTGCTTGACATAGGTAGCCACATAGGTTACTTAGAGAGGTTATTTTGCAAGTACCCTAAGTTAGATAAGGGTCAGATGGCACACAGCCTTTATGGAGGATTACCTCTCCAGGGGGATCTGGCTGACTGTGTTGTTAAGCCCACGAGGGCCCTTAGAACTGATTTTTATACCTCCAATCTTTTGAAGGGAGTCTCATGCCCCTCTTGGGTGAGGAATGCCTACTCTAGTGAGGGAGGCCCCTTTTCAGCCACTATATCATGTTTGTGTACATTGGCCTTTTTTCTTTCTTTGGTGTGCTCTCTGATTATTAGGTGGCCTTAGTATTTTGTATTGTGTCAAGAGTTTTCATTTCTATGGTTAGTGGAGCCCACATGACTCCCTTAGTTAGCGCTACCCAACCCATGGTATTTTCTCATTCCATGGGGACAAATCCTTTTGTATTTCTGAGTGGTATGTTGAATCATGATAATCATCCAATACCTTGGGCCTCTTATCATTTTTCTCTTTGTATTTCAGACATGTCTTTGCACTTGCCATCCTCTATCTGATCTTCTTATGTGAATCCTAGTTTTGGGTCTGGGGGCATGATGCCTCCTTTTTCTCCCTTTTATTTTAGTGGGGGTCATATCCCTCAACTAACTCCCATGGTTGGAGTTTGGAATTCTCCTTCCTATGGAACCAACTATAGCTTCACTTTTCCAAGAGAAAGTGCTCAAATGGGTGGTATTTCTACTTATTAAATCTTTCCCATCTATCCTTCTTCCGCTATGTTGATTCCTATGAACGCTTTTCTCATGGAGGACCTCCTTCTGTCCTCTAGTGTTTCATCCTGGGGGATTCAGTTTTATAGTATGGGAAACCCCCTTCATGGAGTTCCTTCGTCTGGGGGCAACATATATCCTCACCTAAGGAACCCTTGTCATGTCACTTTCTCTTCACAAGAGGCTTCCTCGATGATGATTCCCTTACAACCCTTTATGAATCAATTTAGAGGAGGATACCATCCTATTGGATAGGGACATGGTGTATACCAGAACCATTCCCACCCCACAATCCCTCAAAACCATTCTTTCTCGGAACCTTGGTCTCAAATTTTGCAACCAGCCGCTGCAAGTCATGCTGGAAACACAAGTCCAGTCACTGCAAGTCATACTGGAATTATATCACCAACGTATGCTAGTCATGTTGGAGATAGGTTAACAACCTCTGCATGTCATGTTGAAGACCAGCAACCATTTGTTGCAAGTCATGATGGGGTCACAACTCTAGTCACTGCTAGTCACACTACACATACATCACCAACCTCTGCTAGTGATGTTAGGGATTCACCACCGACCTATGCTAGTCATGTTGGAAGTTTGTCAACAACATATGCAAGTCATGTTGAAGGCATGCTACTAGCCTCTGCAAGTCATGTTGGGAGCATGTCACTAGCCACTGCAAGTCATGTTGGGGGAATTTATACAATTGAGAAGCCTCGACGTATAGGACGTAAGCCCAAGTTCCTTTGTAGGATTTGCAAAGCAGATCACCTTACTTGTTTGTGCCCTGGTACTATGGTGGTACGAGAAGCGTGGTCCTTATCTGGTGTCCCTTCGATTTCAGAGTCGTCTTTGGTTTCCCAACCTTCTTTGGTTGATACACAAATCGTATCGATGCAATATTCGGTCAACACCACTCTTATTTTTGGGGGTGATGTATCTCTTGACCATGTTGTCTCACATCTTGTTCAACTAACGATCATGTCGATGCAATATTTGGCCAACATCACTCATGTTTTAAGGAGTGATGCATCTCTTGACCATGTTGTCTTGCATCCTTTTCAAGCAAAATTTGAAGAAGTGGTTGTGTCAATGCAATCTTCATTTGATCCCACTTTTCTCTTGGAGAGTGACAAGTCTAAGGAAGTGACATTGTCGATGCAATCTTTGATCAATCCCAATCTTCTTTTAGGGGATGATGCATCTTTCGACCATGTCCTTAGAATTTCCAGTTTTGTACCTTATACACAAGGGAGCATTACACTTTCTTCGAATACGCTCCCTCCAAGTACTAGGATGGTTTCCTTTGATTGGGATGATCTTGTAGAGCCTCACCTTCCTTCTTCTACACCCTTCCATATAAGGGGCATTCTTCGATATATTGCAGATAAAGTCTCCTCTGCAAGTATTTTATCCTCCTTGGCTTGGAAAGTTTTGAGTTCTCCCAAGCTTGTGTCGGCTATATGTGAGTTGTTGACTTTCAACAAAAGTCCTGCACGGGAGCCTTGGCCTCCCCCATGATATGTTTCTTAGAATAGCATCCTCGAGTCTTTTTTAAGATTTTTTCTGACTCTCTGAAAAGCAAAAATATTTTCGAGTGAACTTGTCTCTTTCACACTCATTAAATATATTTGAAAGGATGTCTATTTGGTGTAATTTTAACCCTTTTTCGAAACAAATAGACTAATTTTTAAAAAGGAATTCTCTAGTCAACATTAGCTAGAAGAGTTCTCCTATGTAATTTTTTATACTTTTTCGTGCCTAGGGGACTAAATTTATGACAAAGGATATTCTTTGGATTTAAGTTGTAATTGAATTTCATCCTCTTGCTTGCAGTATTGAGCCTATTGTCAGTTCCCTCTTTCTTGTTATAAGCCTATTACCTCAACAATTTGCATCACCATCCAAGCAGAGACTTATTTATATCCTTTCCAGCTTGACACCCTATACCTTAAGAGGAAACATTCCCCCGAGTGTCCATGCCCCACATGCACTTCCTTGAATTGATCATAGGTATGTTCCATTGTTTGGAGATAGTTGCTTACATGTGACACTCATTTCCTCCTATGTATCATAGCATTCATTTGCCTATGAAAAAACAAAAAAAGATGAGCAGGAAAGGAATATTATCTTATATCGGAAGCAATTATGTCAGCTTTGAATAGAGCACAAATTTTGAGCCCACTTGTCATCCAAAGTTTGGGTTTAGCATGATCTTAGGAAGTTGATCTCATTACTTAGATTTTACTCCTCCAACTGGTTATTCTTCCAGTCCCCATGGAGATTTTGATTGGTGCCTCCTACATCACAAAGTTTCATCACCAAGTCTATGATGCTAGAGTCCTCCATATGTCTCATGATCTTGTTAAAAGGAAGTCTATAATCCTTTGTCGGCCATTCCTCATAACTCTTGACTTTGCATGTCGACCATACTCTAAGTGTATCTTAGAGTCACATGAAGCTATAGTCCTACCATGCACCTTGGTCCTACTTTCATTATGGGTAGGTAAACTTGAACCCAGTGTTAGGACCCTATAACTTATAGGGAAAATCAGTATTCTGACTGATATCTATTTCGGGCATGTTTTGGGCATAACGTAGATGACTCGTGGCACATAGAGAAAATGTGAAGGGAGCAAAAAACTCTCAACACTTCTTGACTTCTATCACAGTTCAGTCAAGGATGAACAGGATACTGATGTGGAGCCATAAGTGCTAGGTCTTCAGAGTCACTAGGATGCTACATATGCAGATGATTTAGCAAACTTTCATGAGCATGGCCATGTTGGTGAAATTTGGTTTGGAGTTGAGGTCATGAAGTCTGTTGCTACTTGGATAGTAATAATATGCTCAAGTCTTAAGCAGGGCCATAATATAGATCAAGAAGGTGTCACTAACATAAAGTTAGAGGAGGAAAATTCAGAGGCAATAGCTAAAGAGCTAGCAAGCTGGAGTGTCCTTGATATTGGAAATGGGCATGGACTATTCCTTCAAGCACTTGCAAAGAAAGGATTTTCAAACTTGATTGGAATGGATTATAGTGAAGCGGCAATGGAATTGGATCAAAATCTTGTTTTTCAGGATGGATTTACCAGTATCAACTTCTTGGAAGATGATATATTGGAGTCCAAACTACAGAGGCAGTTTAGACTCATCAATGATAAAGGGACTTTAGATTGGACTTCATCCTGATGGTGCAGTTAAAAGGATTATTTATTGGGGTTTTGTTTCAAAGCTCATAGCTTATGGTGGTTCACTAGTGATTACCTCCTATAATAGTACAAAGGATGAACTTATTGAAGAACCGAATAGCTACCAAGAAAGTTTAATTGATGGCAATTCCAATTCAGAAGTGCTAGAATGCTCAGCCTCATTGGCATCAAATAATGCTCCACAGCATTTGTTCCACTATCTTAATCATGTTCGGACATACCCAACTTTTACTTTTGGTGTTGTTATGAGTTTTCATATGCAGGCCTTTTTACCTTCGCATTTTCTATCATGCTTCACCAAAACTTAGCCCGGAGGCCAAATTTACACTCCAACGCTCCACCTCCACGCAATCTGCATCAACAACAACACAAGGCATGTTGGGGGTTAGCACACAACATCAGCGACACATAATCCATAGTCCAGCCTACAGTCACAAACACATATGGAGGAGGAAAGGCCAAAATTAGGCTCTCGGCCTTATGCAGGCTTATTTAAATAATTTTATTGAAATTTCCAACAAAATGTTAGGCCCGAGGGCCAAGTTTTAGCTCCATCTCCAGTGCTCCACGCAACGTAGACATAGCACCAAGTCAATACAATACATACAAGTGACAGCGCAATTATCCAAAGGATGTATCGGGTGCCTAAGGTGTCAAGGGAATCGCCCAGCAGGTACCAAATGTCAAAATGAAAATCAAGGTAATTGTCAAAGGAATAGCGTTGTACTCGCTACCCCTGGGGATTCTTCTGTATCGGATGGCTCACATGTTGTCATTTTCAAAGGATCCCAATGATGGCTACTTGAAGAATTTGAGAATTGACAAGTGCCTGAATCTAGGGTGAATAGATCCACTGAGATGTTTGTTTGAGTTTTGTCAACAAGGCATAGGAAAAGATTTTTCTTCATATGGCGGAGGAGTTGGTCAATATATCCTCGAAGAAATAAGGTTGAAGATCCAAAAACACCCCCTGCAACACAAAGAAAGGCGGAAAGGCAAGAGGTGTCTTCTACTATGAGCCAAACTCAATCAACTCACAGTATTAAATCAGAGTTTATGATGGAAGTCGATGCAAATGGATCGGTTACTGTAACTAAAAGCTACACCTTGAACATGTCTAATGATATTATCCATGTATATATTTTCAAAGACCAGTGAAGGCGAAATATCTATTGATGGGAAGGTCAAGCATAAATTTGATATGAAGCCTCAGAGTCAAAATATTGATGACTATCGGCGGCTATGTCAAGAAAGGAAAAACAAATATAATTTCAGAACAAGACAAGTGCAGGTTATAGATAATGATCATGGAGGCTACAATCCCATGCAAGGAATGATGGATTTTTTGTCAATACTATCGAAGGATAGAAGAGGGTCTGTTGCACCAATTAAGACCCAAGAAAAGAAGAGAGCTAGAATGGACCGTGGTGAATTAGAGAACATTATTTTCAAGCTTTTTGAGCGGCAGTCGAACTGGACATTAAAACAAATTGTGATGGAAACAGACCAGACTCAGCAATTTATAAAGGAAATATTGAATGATCATGGTAGATTGACAACAAAAAAGGATCTATCACAGGTGGACGGCCAAGTGGACAGGAAGTTCCATTTAATCAACGACACCTCTGGCACATGGAGATAGAGCATAGTTTATCCAAGTTTTCAAGGAAATCAACCACCCAGATGTCCATGACTTAAATAAACACCATGTTGAAAGGATTTGAGTTTAATTTCCAAATTTGGTGGAGAAATATCGATGGGAAGAGGATCAAACCTCTGATTTTTTTCTTAGATCCATAATAACAGAACATGACACTTGGAAGGAGGTGGCAGAGTATCCCCGTTTTTGAGAAATCTTTTCGAATGTAGATGGCAGTCAAGACACCAGATCAGCCAGAACGAATGAAACAAATCCAGGATTCGAGGCAGTAGTTGAGGAAGATCATGGAGCATATGGCAGCTTGACCAGTGGCAATTTAAATTCTCATGACAAATGGAAAAGCTTTCCCACATTTCAGGCGGTGGTTAAAACACAGATTCCCCAGCTGGCAGAAATTTGTGACAACCAAGCAATTGTTTCCGAAGTTGGTTTTTCCTTTAATTTACTGTTTTGTTTGTTTTAGGAAACAATTTATAGGTGTTGAAATGGTTGTAACTGTTTTCTATTTTTAGAAAACAGAGATAGAGCTCAAGACTTTTGAAGGCTGAGGCATTTTGTCTATATAAGCACATGTAAAAAATGATGAGGGGGGTTCGACCTGGGAGGAAGTGCGACCTGGAGGTACTAGATAGGAAGATAACCCAGAAACATATTTTATGTTTTGTAAAGAGGACCAACAGGCTGAAGTGGTGTTGAATGAATATTAAGATATTGGATTTCCAGATTCTTGTGTTATGATTTGGTGGTGAAATTTCTTTGACGTAAACTATCATTTTCTCGTTTTTCTCATATTGTTTTCTTCCATCATTGTTTATAAGAAAATTATTCTCAAGATTTGTCTTGTGCACCCTGATTTGGCTTAAAGCAATGTTTATGTTTTCTTCTGCAAATTGAATGTAGAATTCAGATGAACGCTGCTATGCATTTAAGATGATTCTTAACCCATTCTTCTTTCCCATCTTACAAATATTAAGATCCACTCTCATGGCTGCCTTGCCTAATTATAAATGTTCTTAGTTATTCATTCATTCACTCAATTTTGACTTGTTGACCCCATTTGCCCAATGGTCCTCCTTGTTGTCCCAAACCAACCATTTAAAAACCCCAACCCCATACTTTCATAGCTAGCCTGACATCCATTCTATTCCATACCAAGTTAAATTATACAGAGAGAGCCCTCTCTAAGTCTCAGAGGGATAGATCCAAGACTCCAAGCGGATGAAACAGTTACCTCCGTCAATTTCTTCTTCAGCCAAGAAATTACAGAGCGATAACACCCATCAGTCGACATATCCTTATTGGTCATTGATTAGGGGGTTTCCCTCGTGTTCAATGGAAAGAAATCTATTCATACATTGGGATTTATGCAGTTCCTTGGATTCCATTAGCCTTATTGGTGGTTTCCTTACCTTTTTCGATAGTATTCCTTATTGGTTGCTATTCAGAGGGTCTTTTCGTGTACTACTTACATCTGGTGCATGTGAAAGACGCATAGGTTCGTTGGTTTGTGAACATCCTCTTCATCTGAGTTCCTCCAAATAATTAATCTATTTCTTTGTGCCTCACAATGACTGATGATATATTCCTCAATTCCTCCTTTCAGTGAGTATCCTTCCATCAAATTCAACTCATCTATTCTGGAAACAAGGCCTAGAGTCCTATGAGTACCTAGAGGCTTGCAGTCATCGGTGGTAGGTTCTCCCTCCATCGACAGTTGGGAATACATCAATGTCTCTTGATCGATGGATTCTTCAAGTGGTCGACCTCAAAACCTTTATTCACACTTGTAAGAATGTACTCGATGCCTTGATACCTACTTTCATTATCGGTAGGTTGTCTCACGTTTGTTAATGATATACCTTAAAGACCAATAATCAAATGAAGTCTCATTTTGTTCGACCTCAACTCCTCTATTCACGTGATGTAGACTTACACCTTTGGTGGATAGTGTAGAAGACATCATTTTATAGTAGCATCTTTCCTGAGTTGTTGTTATCATTCATTGGACCAGTACCTATATGACTTCAGTGATCATGGGAGATCATTTTGTACTCCATTGTATACAGATATCTTCAGATTTATTTTGAGACTAGTTTTCCACTGGGCCTTGTTCATGACTATGACAGCCTATGGCATGTGTCTACTTTGTATTTCCTATTCATGGCCATGAACAGCTATTTGGTATATTTCCACATGGATCTGCAGTGTAATTCAAATTGGTGGCATGTGTACAAAGTCATTATGGATTGTAATATTATCATGAGTAACTACTTCTTCCATCTGAGTCTCCATTACTCCACTTCTGGTTATTATAATGTATTTCAGTCATCGTAGATACTCCTCTGACCTCACACATTAGGGGACATCTCTTATAGAAAAATTTTCCTCACCCCATGCAGCTTGCTTGGATGGAATTTCCATTTCCCTATGCAGACTTGAAGTCCCATTTTGTACTTCCCAGAGCCAAAAAATCATATTTTTCCACATATACATGCCCTACCAGTTAGACAACATGTGTATACGCAGGTTGCACCACTACAGCGTGCGTACATCGATTTTGTTGCTCAAAATTAAAAATTGTGTCAGGTTTCCATGTCACATCACGAGATCCATGATCATTGACCTTCCATATATTTTAAACATTCTGAATCGGCCCTTCAGTTCCATTTGAAGGCTATAAATTGAGCCATGTCCAAGCCGTGAAAGAAGAGAGAATTCAAATTTTGAGAGCAAAGATACTTTGGAGAAATTTTCACTTCACATTGAGGTTGCATCCCTTTGTCCTTTAAAGTCTGAAAACATTGTTTAGCCCCCAAGCTCTTTCCTCTTTGATGGAGAACCTCATTGTCTCCTTTATATGAGCTTACCTTTGGTGTAGGATTGAAGTGGTGGAGGCCCAACTGGAAGGGACTCGGTTTCTCGGTTCTAAGATCTGTCAAAACAGAAGTTTGTCACTTGTATACTTCTATTGATTATTTTAATATAAATACTCTTTTCTCGTCCAATTGATATCTTGAAAATATATGAATTATTATTCCATGGGATTATTTTTCATGTATGTTAATGGATTGTGTTATTGTATATTCTAACATTATATATTATCACCATATGCTTGTGTATCTTGGTTTTTGAGGAAAATTTGTAGGTATAAAACTTTGAGTTTCGTTCTCAACAGTGGTCTTCATCTAACGTCTGAATTAGGTAGGCTCTTTATCCTATCTTGTTATCATTTTCATTTATATAGTATACTTGGGATTAGAGTTTATTTCTGCTTTCATTATGTCTATTTTGGTTTACCCCATGCCATAGAGATATTTTCCTCGTAACACTAGCAACTGGTCGTGGGCTATCTTTGGGTTCAGCAGTAATCGATCATGCTCTTTCAAACAGTTGGGCATGACCATTCTCGAAAATAGAGAAATCCAATGTATAAGAGTGTCTCAATAAGATGTCATCAATGGGTCCTCTATGTGTCCTTAGGGTGGGAGATAAGGTCATAAAAGTAGGCCAATATGGTACTTCAAAACCAAGTGTTGTTCAGAATCTCTAATACCAAGATGTGAATGCAATGTATGGAATATGTTGGTATACTCCAGCACCGTCTAGTCTCTTTCTTGATGCATAGTCATCCATCTCGTGTATTGGTCATCATAGTTTATAATAGGGTAGAATTCCTCCTTGAGGGCATCAACAAAGGCTACCCAAGTGGCTCTTTTCCTGAATGTCATAGACTCGTCTTCATTATGTATCTCCCAGTAACACTCCCACCAATATTTGACATGGGTAAGGGATTTAATGGGAGAAAAGGTTATGTTTTCAGTGTTGGAAAACTTTTGAATAGAGTAATACCCATATAACAAATTTACCCATTTCTCCAAATCATATTCATCTATCTAGCCTTCAAATAAAGGAATATCAAAGTTAACTTTTAACTTAAAGGGTGTTGCACCTTCGAAATAGTTGCTTCTTGAAGTTGCCTCACTTGCCATCAATAGTCACCAAAGGATATGGGTGAGGTTATCCATCATTGTGTTCCACTATCATGAGAGGATTTGCTCAAGAAACATCTTGATAATATCTCCTACTCGGTCAAATCTCTTTTCTTCCACCATGGGAGGTTGCTTGGGTCAGTGAAAGTGGTCATCACTAACTAAAACTAGCTCGAGACCTTACTCTCTATACCATGACCTCATCGGGGGCATGCACCAAGAAATAACAAGGAGCATATTCCTCTGATACCATTGATATATATTATATTGAGAATGAAACTAAACACACATAAAATATAGCAGCGAGCAGAGTAGTACAATGAAAACCTAACTTCTATTAATGATTAAAATAGTAGAATATTGTATAACACAACTGGATAGAATGGTGGTAACTTGTTTATGAAGAGAAAGAGATATTGTTCATGATCACTTACAAAAATATAATACAAGGGGTTGCAATAATTTCCTTTTTGTAAATTCTAACCTTGTATAATATCTACTGCAAACTGATATTCAGAAAAGAACAGAAAAGATACAATGGCAAATACAAACATTGCACAGAGATTTTTCACCTGGAAACCCAAACCAGGAAAACTAGCATATATTATATTCATACATTGTGTTACATTGTTTACAATACAATATACATATAGGAGCCAGCGGCATCCAAAACCCTAACCCAATGACCTAGATTAGTCCAAAACCCTAATTCCTTAACCGGAAATAGAAAACCATCGGCAAAAAACCATGTGTCGAAAAACCACCTAATATCATGTGGTCCCGGAAATATGTTGTCCCGGTAATATGTCGTCCCGGAAATATGTCGTCCTGGAAATATGTCGGCCCGGAGGAAATATGTCGGCCCGAAAAAAAGCAGTGTCCATCTAGGATAGTTTCACTAACAAATTCGTTGATAGTCATCTCAATATTCCATAATTAAGCATGGTTTCTATAACCATACTTCTAGGATAACTCAACCACAAACTGTCTTCTTGTGAGGGATTTCACCATAAGGGGACCACTTTGGAGTTCATCCATTTGTACTCCTTATCAAGACAATAATGAGTCATCTTTACATCAATCTGACGATGCATCATATATCAATGAAACCACATCGATGCATCATATATCAATGACAACTCATTGATCCATATTTATCTATGCATGACATCATATGAATATGATTCCACTTGACATCATTCCATTCACATCAAGGATAATACATATTACATCAGTATGATAAGACAAGACAGTGTTCCTTTGACATCAATCATCAATCAATCAATCACTCAATCCTTTGACATCAACCCTTGACATAAATCATTTGACATCAATGACAACATGATCCAACAAATACACCGATATTCATACCTTTATACCTCAAACAAACTTGAGTCCATTAACCATACTTTTGGTGCTACCGAAAATTGCTACTGGACTTGCTTCAAGGATTGACATCAATGACAACCAACCCAATTAATCAACAACATAGTGCTCTATTACCACATTGTAAAACACTTCATTGCTCCCACTGACTAAACTCACCCCAAACTGAATTGTTCTCTTTATGGTTCTTCCTTGTTGGCACAGGGGCAGACCCAGGGTTCAACGCTACAACAGCACACCAACAAAACCCTAACTATCGGCCCTTTCAGCAACACCTACGAAGCAGATGAAGTCTCACCCGAGGTAGAGGCAGGGGTGGTTGCAAGACTCAGGTGTCTGCAACCTTAGCTAGGACACATATCTATGATTATATCACTTACCAATCACTTAGCATAGATCATTCATCAATATTCCACTTAGATATACTTCGCCAACATAACAAAGCATCGCAGCATTCACTTAGGTCTAGGTTATTTTAGCACTTAGCAACAACAAGACAGATCAGATCTAGTAGACTAAGCACTTAGCATATTCATACACATCATATTTAGCATTCATATACATCTCTAGCACTAAGCATAAGCAAGTCTATTTAATCGCATCTAAGCACTTAACAATACAAAACATATAAGAATAAGAACAAAGCACAACACACAGTATTTACGTGGTTCACCTCCACCCTAGGGCTACGTCCACCAACTCTTCTTATTTATTAGCTTCAATCAATCTGGTTACAGCACAGAGCTATCAAAATCCTACTCCGCATAGGACAGGAGATCTGCACGCACCTCTTCAGATCCTCCTTCCTCGAGTATATCTAGCACAAATCCTGTTTACAATCTGTGAACTCAACACTTACAATGCTTGCACTCAACTCTGCAAGTCAGTCACATAGATCAATTCTAGCACTAATCCCTTGGATAATCTTCTCTCCTACTTACATCGCCTAGATATCTATTTATACATTACAAAATTGAGCCTAAGCGTGGGTAAACCCACGAGCCGACATCCCTTTCCCATTACATATTCCCAAAACCCAAAAAGGACCCAAAGTGGGCCGAGATCCTATGTCCTCTACTTCGTCTCGCGTGCCTCCTTCGACAGGCTGTTGAAGTCCCAAAAATGATCAAATATGACCAAGTGTTCCTCAAAACTTGGTCAAGGGCCAACAAGCCCCCAACACTCACCTGTGACTCATCCCGAGTCACTCAGGTCTGATCAGTTATGCCTCGAATGCCTCGAGCTTGGCTCGAGCTGCTTCGACCTGTTGTTGTGCCACGGCCTCTTGCTCGGCGAACTCCTGGATGAGTGCATCATTTACTGGTCCATCGAGGTGTTTCTTTGTTGAATTCACGACATGCTCCAACTTAGTTCCTTGGCTCTCAATATCTGTAAATAGTTGACATGCCTTATCCTGCATAGGTTGAAGTTGTTGAGTTACTTCCATTACCTTGCTCTAGATCGTATGGATCTATTGTTGGGTGATGCACTGCTCATGAGACCGCTTCATTCTCTCTATGGGTGATAGGGCCTTCAGCTACACCTGTATCTTTTCAGCTTCATTCTTCGCCTCTTGGAGCTGCGACTCCAATTTATGCAATTCTGGATTCTTGATTAGGTTCTCATATATCTGCGCACTTCTTCTACTTAAATGTAAGCATTCCTCAGTGAGTGATTTAATCCTTTCTACTATTCTTCGGGCAGTCATTTCTCATTCGTCATGCACTTCTTGCGAGGTACTTGGTATGGTCTGAAGCTCTAATTCCATGACTCTTTGTTGAAGTTTCTGAATAATTTCAGCAAGCTTCATCACTTGGCGTTCTATGGGTTCTTCTGCCTTTTGCTCTAAGCTAGTCACAGAGTGAAATTTTCTGTTGACTGCTTTTTCAATCCCTATCTGCTTTGCAAGCAACTTCTCTTTCCCTTTTTGGATCTTCTCTCTGTCTTCTTCAAATTTCGCTTGGAGAGTGTCCTTCTCTTGTTGCGTAGCTCGACGTTGTTCGATGATTTCCTCATGTGCTTGCTTTAAGGCCTGGGTGGCCTGTGTTGTTTCTTCATGTGCTTTCTGAAGGAGTACTTCGACTATGTCAGCAATCTTGCAGAGTTGAACTGGTTCAACTCCCTCTTCTTTTGTTCCTTCTAGTAGGGGTGCAGTGGAAACTGTGCGGCTAGACTGAAGTGCCTATTGCACTCCTTGGAGCTCGATCTCAATTTTGTTGTACATTGTCTCTTTCTTAGCTTCCTGCTTTTTTGTTATCTCTTCTATAGCTTCATTCATAGTTGTGATGAGGAAACTGAAGTCATATGGAGTGAGCGTGGTCTACAGCTTAGTTACGGATGCTTTTGATTTCTTCCGAGAGGAAGGTTCTGGAGGCGAACCCTTCCTCTTCTTTATTATTTCTATTTCATCTTCTGGTCTTTGTTCGACTTCTTCAAATTCTTCGCCATCACCTCTTTGATCTGGTGTAATGGAAGTCGTCCTCACAGATAGGTTGTCTATATCCTAGACTTCCTCATCCTTCTTCTTATTCTTTGTTTTCTTTGTCTTACTTAGCCCAGGTGTATCCTGTGCAGCTTCTGGGCTGTTGATGTCGGACATTTCTGTGGGGTCTGCTGAAACAAGGAGGTCCATCGACCATTCCTTGGTGATCTCCTCCAGGTCTTCTTCTGTCATCTTATAATAAGACTGAAGTTGTTCCTTGTTCTCATCAGCATGTGCTGTAATATATATGAAATGGTGGTCCGCGCTAAACTTCATCAAAGGTCGAAACCTATGTAAAGTATTCAGGGTCATGCGAGGCTCGGACTGGATAGTGAGGTTCAACTGGGTGTAGTAGGTATGGAATATGGCATTGGATTTCCACTGCTTGTTCATATTGTTTGAGTAGCACAATGTACTGAACTTCATGGCCAGTGGTTCAAAGGGGTTGATGTCCGGGAAGGTTGCACCTTCCGGTAGCTCCCATGCAATGAAAGCTATAAGTATCAAGAGCCAACTAAAATGGAATTCATGCCCCTGATATTGGGATTCTCTGTAGTCAATATCTAGTTCATTCACCAGGTACTTCACCCAATTCATTTGTAGTCCCTCCGCACACTTCCTTGCGAGGTCGAATACAAAGTCGGATACTTGCGTGGGTCGATTCTTGCGTACCAACTTCCCTGCGATCAGTTGACAGGTGAGGCACACTACGCCACTTTCAATAGAAGCTACCTTGTAGCCTCATGTGCCTTTCTCAACATCACCATAAACTTTTTTGATATTCAAATCAAGAGCATGGTATGCGGTCTTTCCAGGATAGTAATCATGGGGATCAGGGCCATGCATGCTAAGTTCAGTGATCCGATTGATCAATGTTGGATCAACTGTTATGCGACAGTTTAACCATAAGTATCCTTCATGGTAACTCGTTAGTAGCAGCTTCACACAAGCATTCACCTCCTGGTGTATGCCGAAGTGCGGTATCTTCATAACGCTGAGTAGAGTGGACTGTGCGAGGTTCATTGTCCATTGTTAGGGGACGATATTCAAATTCTTTCCCTTGGTTCTGGTTAGGTACTTGTACGGGGAAAGCATGTTGTAAACTTTACAATCCCCTAGGTTGAAGTCACTAAAATTCAATGCTGCAATCTTGTCTTGATCTATGCGGACTGCACGTACCCCTTTTGGCAGGTACGCAATGATTAGAGTGTACTCAAAGTCTCTAGGCACACTATCTTTGTTGATCGCACCGCTCAGAGGTGGTATGTAAGCAGGTAGGATGGATGGAACCAACTTCGCATTGGCCATATCGTCTTTATGTTTGGTTCTTCTTTCTGTGCCAGCTTGGGATGTTCTTTCTTGAGAAATCGACGGGGAGGCTTGCACTCCTCTCATCGATGATGCCCGTAAACATATAGACAATCCTCTCTCTGACATGACTCTTTCGGCTCTGAGGCTAGCGAGTACCTCTCTTACAGATTCTTCAGTTGCGCTAAATTCGTCAGACATATAAGCTCAGGATCAATATCTCGAGTTCTCGTAGGTACTATAATAGGGTAGAGAGTAGGAGTGAACTAATCACTGTTCACAATTCATGTAGTCTGTGGATTTAAATTTGCAATTAGAAAAAGTGTCTTCCATGCATGGTGCGATGGAATAAGTAAGTAACTCTGTAACAGATCGTTTGTAATGGATATGGAGCTTCATTAACTCTTGTTATGTCTGTTATGGCGCAGTCTAATGGTCTGGTGATGAGCCATCAATGCTTTTCGATACGTTCAGAGTGGAAGTTGAACGGATATATCGGTCACCAATGGCTATATTGCTTCGCCATGACGAAGTGACCCATGTCGTTGTTCTGATATCCTGGCGAAGCTCCAATTTTACAAGTTTTATTTCTAAGAGGTTCCCTCTGGAACCCTCTGTATCCTGTCGATCTTAGCTCTCTTTTTACTTAGCTTCCTAGCCTTCTTGCCCGTGAGATTCGTCTCGGTAGTTATTTTCCCGTTCTGATTTTCCTTGGGCATAGTCACTTCGCATTGTTGAGGTTCTCTCCCAATACTTAGGGGTACTACTTTGTCTATATCTGATATAGATACTCCAATCTTTTGTGATTCCCCTAATGCTTTTGCAGCTTTGACATCTGGGCTTCTAGTGTCAAATAGATTTGATTTGTTCTCTTGTTCTTCAATCAACTGTGTGATCCTTCTGGTCATGAAATATTTTAAATCTTGTATATGTTGTTCTAAAACTTTTTCTTCTTCCTTCTTCATGGCTTGATCTCTTTCAATCCAAGGTTTTCCAATTAACATAGTAAATGGGGCATTGTCCTTAATAAATTTGATAATCTCAAAATCTTCCTCTGTCAAAGTTCCATTGGAATTCATAGATATCTGAGTGAGCCTTCTACATAGTTTTACTAGTTTCCCTTTGAATAACCCTATTTCTCTTAGTGAAGGATCATAGTAGGCCTTCCTATAGCTTCCCAAGTTCTCTCTATCATAACATTCACATGTGTTTCTTCATCAAGGATAGAGTCAATGTCGAAGTCTCTTATTCTTGCTTCAATGCATTCTTTTTCTTTAAAGATCTCTGGTAACCTAACATGTCGGTGATCGTTCAAGGTGTCTTTCATCTACAGCAATACCTTCTCTGATTCTTGTTGGGTTTATACTATTTTTCGATCTACCTTAGGGTTTTATTCATTCAGATTCATTCTTTCAAGCTTAGCAATCATTCTAGTGAAATCCAACACTTCATGGTCCATAGCTTTGCAACAAAGACAACTAGGTCTTTTTCTAGGGAATTCCTTAGCAAGATGTCTCGGTCTTATGCAACTGTAACAGAGGGTTAATCATATCTTTCTTTTACATTATCCCCAACTTCTTTTGTACTGCGCACCAAGATCATGTTAGCTAGCCTGCAAAAAATTCTTTCTAGGATCTTGCATCCATTTGTTAGTCCAAACATTATTTCTATGCATAGGTATAACATATATATCATCATGCTTATCAGATCTGTTCATATCAAACTTTCTTTCATCTATTAATGCCCTAGTTTTCAAGCTAGGACAAAATCTATCAAAAATACCTAGATTCATGCTTTAGAAACAAAAATTTCCACTAATCTTACCTCTACAGAGCACGAAACTTTCAGATCTAAAACTTTTTCTACTATTCTTACCTTTATTGGAGCACTGAGCTTACAGATATTACTTCTTTTCTTCAGAAACTTCCACTTTTACCTTTCTTAAAGTACAAAGCTTGAATATCTCACTTCTTTTCTTCAGATCTCGCCTTCTCTTTTCAGCACGGAGCTTTTCAGATCAAGTAAAATACTGCGCACTAGGGCACAGATCTACGCACAGAGCTTCCACAGTTTCAGGATGAATCTTTTCACAAAGATTCTTTTTCCTCAGTTCCCAGCAATCACAGTTTCAGGTCCCGGGAAAAGGAACCATTTGTTGGCACAGGGGCAGACCCAGGGTTCAACGCTACAACAGTGCACCAACAAAATCCTAACTACCAGACCTTTCGGCAACACCTGCGAAGCAGATGAAGTCTCACCCGAGGTAGAGGCAGGGGTGGTTGCAATACTTAGGTGTCTGCAACCTTAGTTGGGACACAGATCTGTGATTATATCTCTTACCAATCACTTAGCATAGATCATTCATCAATATTCCACTTAGATCTACTTCTCCGACATAACAGAGCATCACAGCATTCACTTAGATATAGGTTATTTTAGCACTTAGCAATACAAAACATCTAAGAATAAGGACAAATCACAACGCACAGTATTTACATGGTTCACCTCCACCCTGGGGCTACGTCCACCAACTACTCTTCTTTATTAGCTTCAGTCAATCCGGTTACAGCATAGAGCTATCAAAATCCTACTCCGCATAGGACAGGATATCTACGCACACCTCGTTGGATCCTCCTTCCTCGAGTAGATCTAGCACAGAGCCTCCTTACAATCTGTTCACTCAACACTTACAATACTTGCACTCAGCTCTGCAAGTTAGTCACATATATCAATTCTAGCACTAATCCCTTAGATAATCTTCTCTCCTACTTACATCGCCTAGATATCTATTTATACATTACAAAAGTGGGCCTAAGCTTGGGTAAACCACGGGCCGACATCCCTTTCCCATTACATATTCCCAAAACCCAAAAAGGACCCAAAGTGTGTTGAGATCCCATGTCCTCAGCTTCGTCTCACGCGCCTCCTTTGACAGGTTGTCCAAGTCCCAAAAACGGTCAAATATGACCAAGTGTTCCTCAAAACTTGGTCAAGGGCCAACATTCCTCGTGTAAATATAATACATATAAGAATAGAATTCAAAATTCATTGTGGGGAAAAAAATATACCAAGTTTATGAAGAAGATGTCGGTTGTGGAGCCTGATTATCTTCCTGATTCAGAGGTCTTTTACTTTCAGTCATGTTTATACCCCATGAAGTATTTATACCCTAGAAGTATGTACACTCTTCCACGCGAGGGAGTGCAGAGGGGGGGTACCCCCTCTGCGGGGTCTAAGGGGGCTATCCCTTTGGCTGGGGGGTCTGGGGGCAAGTGGGGGTTCGGGGTCAGCGTCACCTGATGGGGGTTTAGGGGCGAAGCCCCCGAAGGAAAAATTTCCTTGTAAATGTATATTGTAATTTCGTTGTAAATTTGGACTGTTCATTATAAGGTCACAGATCTAATGATAGAGATAATGTTAGGCTTTTTTTCCCTAGAAGACAACCCTCTTTTATGAGGGAAATGTATTGTGGCTATGGTTGATGGCGAATATTGTATTCTGAGATAGGAGATTGTGAGAGAAAGAAGTGGAAGTTACAGTGGGTTTATTATAGGTTGTATCCCTTCATATGCTGGATAATAATAAAGGAAGGACCTGGAAATTTCTCTGGTGGACGTAGCCCACACTGGGTGAACCATGTAAATCTGTGTCTCTATTGTATTGTATATCTTCTGTGTTTTGTTTCCGCATTTTTTTTATTTTATTGCTCCACGGTCCTATTTTCCTAATAGAAGATACTCAAAGGATTCCCTTGGAAGTGGTTTTGTAAAGATCTTTGCAATCTCTTCTTTGGTCCCAACATACTCAACTTGAATGTTCTTCTCTGCAACTTGTTCCCGTAGAAAATGATATTTGATTGGAATGTGCTTCGTCTTGGAGTGCATCACTGGATTCTTTGTGATAGTTATGGTGATTTTATTATCGCAATATATCAGAATAAGATCATCATAATCAACTTGTATATCTGTCAAAGTTTTTTTCATCCTTAGAACATGTGTACAACATGTTGTTGCTGCAATATACTATGTTCGGTTGTAGACAATGATATTGATGACTATTTCTTGCTTAGACAAGATACCAAACACTCACTCAAGTAGAATGTTGCTCCACTTGTGCTTCTTCGTTCATCAATTCAACTTGCCCAATACACATATGTGTAGGCAATAAGTGATAGATCCTTTCCTTTTGGATACCATAATCCAAACTCTTATATATCCTTGAGATATCTGAATATCCTATTTACTGCTAGAACATGTGATTCCTTTGGTGCTGCTTGAAATTGTGCCACATGTCCAACTGCCCACATTGCATATGGTATGGATGTTGTCACATAAAGTAAGGTGCCAATCATTGACCTGTATTGCCTCTGATTTGTTGACTTTGAATCATGATATTTACTTAACTTACAATTGGTTTGCATAAGCATATTGATTGGTTTGTAATCTTCCATTCCGAAAAAATTTAGCATTTTTCTTATATAATTGGTTTGAGAAATAAAAATGCCTTAGTTTATTTAACATATCTAAATACCCAAGAAGAAGGATATGTATCCAAGTAATGACATTTCAAATTCATTCTACATATCCTTTTAAAATTTATGGCTCATCCTGTCATCATCACTTCCAAAAATAATGTCATCAACATAAACTTCAATTAACAAAATGTTATCTTGATTTACCTTGATGTAGAGGTTGTTGTATGCATTTCCTTTACTGGACCCTTGTTGTTGTAGATATAAGTCTGGAATACCATTCTATGAGGGCCTATTTGAGACCATACAAGGGGGTCTTCAATATGCAAACATAATTTTCATTCTATGACAACTGAAATCATTTTGGTTGCTCAATGTAGACTTCTTCTTCTAGTTCCCCATTTAGAAAGGTTGATTTCACGTCCATATGATACACTTTAATATTCTTGGAGCATGCATAAGCGAGGATCAATGTGATTTCTTCCATTCTGGAAATTGGGGAAAACATATCTTATAAATCGATACCTTAAACATGAGCATATCCTTCACATACCAGTCTAGCTTTGTTCCTAGTAACCTTTCCATCTTCATTCAATTTTTTTCTAAAGACCCACTTTGTGTCGATCACATTCTTGTACCTTGGCCTTGGAACCAATTCCCAAGTGTCATTCTTCTCTATCTGATCCAACTCTTCATCCATGGCTTTGATCCAGAACTCATCCTTACTGGCTTCTTCAAAGTTGCTTGTCTCAATCGAGGATAAGAGTGCTAGGTGCAGATGTTCTAGTGAATGAATTCTTCTTCTAGTCTCAACTCCTACATCTTTGTTCTTGATAATATGATATGATGGACGATTCTTTTTGTATTCGTTTTCTAGGTGTCTTTGGAGGTACTTGAAGATATTGTTTTTCTTTCTCTTCTACTTCTAACCAGTCTTCTTCATCTTCTTCTTCTGCTACTTCTTCATCCTTTGCTTCTTCTTCGTGAACCTGTTCCATTGACTCATTTTATTCCTCCTTTATTTTCCATCCACTTGTCTCATCAACCATCACATTGATGCTTTCCACAACTTTGTTGAGCCTTATATTGAAACATTTGTATGTTTTCCTTGTGCTTGAATACCCAACAAGTATTCCTTTGTCCACATGAGAATCAAACTTTCCCATTCTGTCATATTCTCTTTTGATGTAGCATTTGCTTCCAAAAAATATGAAGTGTTTCATATTCAATGGTCTTCCTTTCCATATCTCGTAGGGATTTTTATCACTGTTGTTTCTGATCATTACTTTGTTTTGAATATGAATTGTTGTATGCACTACATGTGCCCAAAAGACATTTGTCAACTTGGAATCCATTAACATAGTTTGAGCTATTTTTTGTATTGTCTTGTTCTTACTTTCGACAAATCCATCTTGTTGTGGTGTTCTAGCAACGGAGAATTGCCTTTGCTTACTGTAGAAATCCATAAATTCCTTTGAAGTAAACTCTACTCCATTATTAGATCTCAAACATTTTATTTTTTAATCCATTTCATTTTCAACCATTTCCTTGTATATATTGAAGTTCTCAAATGCTTATGACTTCTTCCTAAGAAAACAAACTGCAGTCATCCTTGTATAATCATCAACCAATAACATAAAATATTTCTCACCTTTTAAACCCTTCGCTCTAGTTGGCCCAACTATATCAGTATGCACAATTTCCAGTGGTCTTGTTGTGGAGTATTCCTTTTATTTGAACTTGGTTTTTGTTTTCTTTCCTTGTTGACAATGCTTGCATAAGGTGTTGGTTGGCTTCGTGATCTAGGGAATTTCTCTTATTTCTTCCTTTTTGTTGAATTTGACAAGGTTATCAAAGTTTATGTGACCCATTATCCTGTTCCATAGCCAAACTTCATCTTCCTTTCCTAGACAACATTTTTCATTTCCAATTTCACTTAATACATATACGTTGCTTGAAGTTCTTACTGTTGTTCCAACCAATCTTCCTGAATATGATTTTCTTATGTCTCACTTTTGTGAATCAAACACAATTTTGTGACCTTGGTTACACATTTGACTTACACTTAGAAGATCATGTTTCATATCTTTCACTAGTAGAACATTTCTTGCCTTGGTATCCTTGTTTCCAATTTTGATTGTGCCTCTTCCAATGATTCTAGTTGAATTGTCGTTTCCAAAGGAGAATGATCCATCTCTTCCCTTTATCAAGGTTAGAAACATGTCCTCATCACATTTCATGTGCTTTGAGAAGCCACTGTCAACATACCAACCACGTTTCTTATGTTTAGCTTGTAGATAAAGTGTGCATTCTCCATTGTTGAACTAATTATGCTTTCTTATCCATATTATTTGAGGTTCTTGTCCGTGATTGTTTTTATTCTATTGTGATTCTCTTGGAGGAACTATCATTCTACAATATTTAGCCATGTGTCCAAAGTTGTTGCACTTGTAGCATTCCATCTCAGTACTCAAGAATTCAAATCTATTGTAGTTTATGTTATGTGTTTCACTAGGCCTTCTTGAATAATCATTTTGTGCATAAATTTTGTGGTTGTCTTTGTTCCTGTTATTAGCTATGCAATTCATAGCCTTATGTCCAAAATTGTTGCATGAATAAAATAAACCAAGAAAGATAGTTTGATACCTAGGATTTGTAGATATTCTAAAATGATTTACTCTTCTAAAACCTTCTTCTTCTTGAGGCCTTCTTGTTTCTAACTATTGTTGATTCTAAAATCGAAATCTTCTGGGTGGAGGAGTGTCTTTGTGATCTTCCTTGTAAAACTTCATGTCTCCTCTGACTGTCTTTGCATAGCTTCTTGGTTGTGTTTCTTGACCTGTTTTTTTGGAGCTTGATCTATTTTTTGTTTAGCTGTATCCAATTCCAGACTTGTCATGATTTGGCCTTTTACTACTAATAATATCATCCAAAACTTTTGAGATATTCTTCATTTTTTTCTTTTGAAGGTCTTTTCTCAATGTGACAATACCTGCTTCCAAGCCTCCAATGATCCTGTCTTTTTCTTCCAACTGTTCTCTGAGTGCTTCTTCAATTCTTTTATCTTCTTCAACTTAGATTTTTAATTTAGTGATCATATGTTCTAGTTATTTGGAGTTTGAATTTTGGGTTTCCTCTTTTCTTTTAAGTTCTTTCTGTAGTGACTTATTTTTCTTATTTTCCATTTTTATAAATTCTGTTGCACTCAACAGTTCTTCTCTGTAGTCAAATTCTACCTCTTCATATTTCTCTTCAGTGCCTTCTTCATCATAATCTTCTACTACCATGAATAAAACCCTTTCTGTATCACTTTCATTGACTTCATCTTCGTCTGATGAGGTGTTGTCTTCTTTGGTGAAAAACAATTTCTTTAGAAATTTGGTTTTGGTTCTTTTACCTTTGTATATTTGTTTGTTATTTGAATCATCTTCTTCATTCCTTTTCTTTTTCTTATGCGGACATTTGTTATCAAAATGACCAATACCATCACAGTTAAAACAAATCAATGGAGCTTACCTTTATATTTGCCACAAGTTCCCTTTTTCAGTCTTCTAACGAAGTTGGCTACTTCTTCATCGTCTTTTGAGATTCCATTGTTGCTACTATATGACTTTGCCTTTTGCTTTACCTTTTTATTTGAGTTCTTGGATGCTTTGAATGTTGCTTCTTTTGTAACTGGATTCTCTTATTCAGTTCTCATTTCATAGGCTGTGAATATTCCATGTAGCTTATCCATGCTTATTGAATCTAGATCTGTTATTTCTTCTAATGATGAGATCTTAGGATAAAATATCATTGGAATAAATCTTAGTACATTTTGGAAAATTATAGATTCATCAACTTCTTCTCCCAATCCTCTAATTGCATTCATTATTTCATCAACTCGTAAAAAGTAGGCTACAATATTTTCATCTTCCTTCATCTTCAATTGTTCAAATTGACCTCTATAAGTTTTAAGTTTTGTTTCCTTGAATTTTGTGTCTCCTTCATAAACATTATGAGGTTTTTCCCAAATATCCTTTGCGGAGATACAATGCATAACTTTGACATACACTGAATCAACCAAACCATTCAAGATAGCATTTTTTTCTTTTGAATTATTTAGGTTGAGTTTCCTTCCATTGTCATTTGTTGGAGGAACGGAAGGTTCTTTATATCCATATACTTAATGATTGTCAAACCTCAAATCCATGTGCTTGTATATATGTTTTCATCCTTCTACTCCATAATGCATAGTTTTTTCCATCAAACTGTGGTATTCCATTTTTATACATATTGTTGCTCTCCATGTTCTACCTTCTGTTGGTTAAATTGATTCCTGAAGGAACCTTCTCTGATACCATTTGGAACAGTCTTTCCTTTGTGAATTAAGAAGTAACAATCCTTTGGTTTCTATTGTATTATTTAATGAAGTGGTCGAGCTAGATTTAGGCCAATCATATTTGTTGTGGTTTAATTTTATAATATGTGGTGCAACTGAAATAATTGGTATGGAAATAGAAAAATGAAAATAGGAGCATCCCTTCATGCTACTAGAGAATAGTGCCAAGAAAATTTTTTACTCTGAAATACACCAAGAATGGGCCTCATAATAAATTCTAAAGGTAGATAAATTGATATCATTCTGAGAACAAAGTTCTTTGTACAGGACAGAGAAACAGAGATTAAAATTAATTTATGTATAGTACCCATGTTGGTGAAGCAAATGGGTTATAAGTCCATTTTTTGTGGATCAAAAACACACATAGAAACCACTCAAATAAGATAATTAAATAAATCAAATTATCTTACAATTAGAAAAACATTTATGAATCATAAGAGCCTTTTATGAAATGGAAAAGGGTTATAAGATGGGCATAAAATAATGTAACCTTAATACCATAACTTACTTGACTATTAAGGATAACATATGATAAAAAATCAAATAATCCTTCAAGTGGAAGGTCTCAAAACTAAGGATATACATCCTCCATAATAGATCAATGCACATAGTTCATTAAATACATCATAAGAATAAAAAATGGGCATTGTCCAGGGATCAAAACAACAATATTCAAATGCAATGTTATTGAAACTAGGGTTTCAACACTTTGGCAGTGTTTCCATTGTGAGAATGGTCTTAGGTTGAAGAGAATATTGGATTGGACTTCTTCCTGGTGGGTGAAAACAACACAAGAGAATCTTTCATATAAAATATGAGAAGAAATTATGAGATGAGAAAATTTTCTACAACAATTTCTCATTGTTAAAAGAACATTTATGCTACCCTTGTTGATGGTTGTGAGAGGAAATAATGAAGAATGATTAGTATGTTTGATAAATAATCCATGCTCTAAGGACTCACTTGGATGATCATATTCCATATAGAGGATGAAATAATATGATGATGCTTGTGGGAATATTTATTGAAGAAATCCCACCTTCTCTACAAAAGAAAGTTTGTAATATAGTAAGATGAATTTGATGTTGGTTACTATGCTCTGGAAAAATACTTATGTTGGCATATAAAATATTGTTGGGAGTTCACATGATGTCGAAAATAATTCAAGGATAAAAGTGTTGTGTTTGACTCAAGAGAAAATGAATCACCCATATTTGACTAATGGTTCATTTCATTTAAGGGATTATTCAACAAAGTATTGAAGTAAATTTCATAACATGCTAGAGAAAGTATGTAATACAAGTCGAAATGAGCACCACAATGTAGACTTAAAGAAATATCAGATGACCAACGTGGAGATATAAAGATGACCAAATAATTTGTATATGTCGATGACCACATAAAAGCCACAAGTACCACTCTTCAAGATTTCTTCTTGAAAATTCACCAAATTTGTAATTCCCTTGAGCTCTCTTTCATACACTCTTTGGAATGGTGTCCTTCCCATAGACTTGTTCACTATATTATCGTATGCAAATTCACTTTGTGCTAAGACCATATCCCATTATCTAGGCATCTCTCCAACCATGCATATGTAGAAGGTCACCCAAACTCTTATTCCCTATCTTGGTATTCCCATTTGTATGTAGATGGTAGGTTGAATTAAATTCAAATATGTTCCACATGTTCGTCCACAATGTCCTCCAAATACAACCAAGAAGTTTACTATCTATGCCATAAGTGATAATCCTTGACAATCCATGCAACCTCAACACTTCTTTGATAAAAAACACTACTACATTTATTACATCATGAGTCTTCATACATTGAATGAAATGTGTGATTTTAGGAAATCTATAAACAACTATGAATATAGAATCATTACTTTTTCTCATTCTTGTAAATCCATGGACAAAATCCATTCTCAAATCTACCCATGGCTTCCAAGGTTCTGGAAAAGGTTTATGAAACCTTGTATTCTAGATTCTTCATTTGGCATGTTGACATACCTTGCAAAACACAATTCACTTCTTCACGTCTCTAGCTACTCTCAATCAATCATATCTCTCCTCTACTAATTCCCTCCTAAACCACCACTATGCAATTCTCTTATGACGCTCTCCCTCATTGATCATATTTGGATGCAAAAATACTAATTTATTAAAAGAATATGTTTTTCATAAAATACTCCAAGTAAGGGTTCTTATCACCACACCAAGGCTCCTTACATGATCTCTATGCTACTACAAAATATGTTTCATTCTCATGCAACTCCTTCATATTTTCCAATTATACCACCTCCACACTCATGGTAGTCAACAATGCAGTCCTTTTGTTCATGGCATCTCCAACCTTGTTTGATTTCCCCAATATATGTCACAACACAAAAATACAACTTTGTAAAGTGTGTGTATCCTATCTCATAAGGTCCATGTGGACTTCATGTCATCCCCACCTTCCTATAGCATATCACTAGCATTCCACCCAGTTTGTGTGCCACTAACTCAACTTCACCAAGGTATTTATTAATTGCAATGCTTGATGGTCAATATATAAAAAAAATTCTTTGGGAAAAAAATAATCCTTTATTTCTTCAACAATTTCACAATAGAATACAATTCCTACCCATAAATTTAATACTTTCTCTAAGCTTGTCCCCGAGGTGTAGGACAGTTGGTGACGGAGTGTGTTGTTAAGCCACTCTGTGTTGTTAAAGTCACCGGTTTGAAACCTGCGAGGACAAAAAATCCAACCATGTTAAGGGTTGGTGTGGCTCAGGCCGGGTGCAATCCCCGGGTGATTTTGACGGCTTAGATGCCCCTGAGTCACGATTTCTCAAGCCACAGGTTAATCGTGTAGCCAACAGGTCCTGCATAAATTAACAAACAAAAAAATACTTTCTCTAATCTTCATTTTATTTTTCATTAAATAATGCAATAGGTTTACCTCCTTGTCTTAGAATTGCTCCTATTGTTGCTCCACTTCCATCAAAGTCAACTTGGAATACCTTCTTGAAATATAATAATGACAACATTGATTGTTTGGTCACTTTCATCTTCAGCAATTCAAAACTTCCATCCTCTATTGCATTCCACTAGAAAATTCCCTTCATACACTTTGTTATTGGTGCACATATCCCACTAAAATTTATGGTGAACTTTTTTTAAAAGCAAACTACCCCATGAAAACCAATTACCTTAAACACAATTCTTAGAGTTGGCCATTCAATTTTGGCATTCACCTTTTCTAGGTCCATCTTCATCCATTCTTGAGATACCATGAATCCCAAGTACACTATATCCTCCTGCAAAAACAAACACTTCTTCATAGTTTTCAGCTTATCCTTCTTAAGCTACTCCAATGCCTATATCAAGTGCATCAAATGCTTCTTTTTTGTTATGTTGAACACAAGCATATCATCCAAAATATACAACTACAAACTTATCGAAGTATGATTTCAACAATTCAATCAACAACCTCATGAATGTACTTTGTGCATTTCTCAATCCAAATGGAATCACAAGACACTCATATAGTGTTTATTTCATCTTTAAGGTTTCCTTCCACTCGTCACTCTCTTTGATTATGATATGGAAATACCCACTTGTTACACATTATTTTCATCACTCTTATGATTGTTAATGATGTAAACTTATCCTTTGTCTTTAGAAGGATCAGTGAATTCCTAAAGAAAGAAGGGAGAAGAACTTTGTCTGAGAGAAGAAGTGATCTTTTCATTTTTAAAAACCCTATTAAGGAGGATTATCGCACCCTATCTAGTTATAGGGGTGCGACGATCTCGGATCGTCGCATGTTGTACTAAACCTAGTCTGTGACGTCGTCGCACTCTGCTCAGTTCTAGGGGTGTGACAACTTTCGTATGTGGGGAAAATGAGCATCTTCAGGATGCTTATAGAAGGAGAAGCTTCTATGGAGAGGTGGCCTCCGATCAGTTTGGATCTTATTCACTTTTCTGATTTAGTGGGATCATCCTAACCTCCTCACCTTATCCTCTTCAGCTTATAAAAGGAGAGGAGATCTCATGGAAGAAGTTAAATTGAAAATATAGGAAATTTGGTTTGAGATTGTTAGCTTGGTTAGAGTGGCTTTGAGCTTTGCTTTGTCAAGATAGATTGTGAGGGATTTTTAGACCCATGGTCTCAGAATTCTTGGAGAATAAGTGTGTGGGAAACGACGGACAGTTGGAAGGGACCTTACGACATCAAGGCTTTGGTTGTAATCTCTCTTTCTATTATTTAATACAGATGCGCTTTTCTTTCCTATATGAATCTTATTTGTCCATATTGTATTATTCCTTGATCACATACATAGTTTCATATCAAATATTTATTGTATTATTCTTGTCTTCATTGGCTTGTGTTTATTTGCAGATATTTCTCCATAAGCATCGTGACAGAGTTTGGATTGCATTGGAAAAATCAGATCTTCGATATTTAAAAGGTATGTTCTAGATCCACTTCTTATTTTATAATTGAAATCTAAGGAAAGAGTAGTGCACTGTCTTGTTTTGTTCTAGTTTCATAGTGAAGATAGGGAGATCTGTTTGTGTCTGCACTTACCAATTTGTCCGATAACACCACTCTTCAAATTAGTCTTCAAAAATTATCTTACTCTATTAAATAAATACATCAACTCATCCAATATTGGCAATGGAAATGTGTACTTAATGGTGATGTTAGAAAGTTGGTTGTCATTGATTTCAACCCTTGGAGCATTCGAGATACCCCAGAGTTGTGATAGAGATTGATGGTAATTTAGTTGTAATTGATGTCAACAAGAGTGGTTGATGTCAACAGATGTGATGGGTGCATTTGATGAAGTCTAAATGAATCCCCGAAGGTGTGGTAATGAGTCCCTAAGTTATTTGAGGAATAAGGAAATTAAGGACAGTATAAATGCAGGTAACACACGCATTGATGGATAGTATTCATCATTCCATTTCCATTGATAGATGGTATGCCACGTGGTTCCTCAGGGTTGAGTATTTATTGCCTCATGAAGTTGGAAGCCCCAAAGACTGGGTAAGAAACCCCTAAACAATTACAAGTCTTAGTCAAATGGTTAAGTGGTTGTAACAAGAAACCCCTAAAGTAAGGAAAGAGGTTACCTAGAAAAAGTATAAATACACCTCAAGGAGTCTCTCCTAAGTACATTCACACACATTCTATTGAATATCTCTAAGTGAATAAGTGATATGATTTATCTTTTATTGGAAAATATGAGGTCGAATCTGAGGTAGCAAGTCTGAGGTTGTGAAGGAAGGTCAAAGGAGAAAGTCTCATAGTTGCAGCAGATGTGAGTAACCCTAGTTTTTGAGGTATCTGCGGTTTATAGGTCAGCATGGCTCGGATGTATGCAAGTTGTAGTGGAGGAAAGTGTGGATATATGTGGGAAGTAGAGGACCAAGTCGTAGATCTGTGAAAATTCTTGTGAAAGGTTGAGAAGTGATGCTTGTACTAGGTTGTTAATGCCCAGGTTGGTTTACTCATTTGTTACTTGATACAGCAGGGTGTTTATAGGATCAAAGGTATGTGTATGTGTTAGTTTTGAGTCTTATTCTTATGTTGTTATGGTACATGCTTGAGGAATTTCATGGTAGTGATTTTTCATGGTACACCTTGGTGATGGTATGATACATTGTTAGAGGCACATATTGTATGCTTGGCATATGGTTGTTGTATGGTATATGAGTGATATGGCACATGCTTGATGTTATCTCTTGGTACATGGTTTATGGATGTTGGCACATGCTTGAGGCACACGGTTAGAGGTACTTCTTTGTTACATATTGATGGTATTTCCTTTGGTATATTGTTGAGACATTGGTATATGTTTTAGGCACATCCTTGGTGCATGGTGTGAGGCATATTCTTGGTACATGTATGAGGTGCATGTCTTGGTGATGTTGGTACATGTTGAGGTACATCTTGGTGAG
>ML797585.1:111808-156967 GCA_009831015.1 Picea engelmannii | reverse complement strand
GACCCACTTTGTGTCGATCACATTCTTGTACCTTGGCCTTGGAACCAATTCCCAAGTGTCATTCTTCTCTATCTGATCCAACTCTTCATCCATGGCTTTGATCCAGAACTCATCCTTACTGGCTTCTTCAAAGTTGCTTGTCTCAATCGAGGATAAGAGTGCTAGGTGCAGATGTTCTAGTGAATGAATTCTTCTTCTAGTCTCAACTCCTACATCTTTGTTCTTGATAATATGATATGATGGACGATTCTTTTTGTATTCGTTTTCTAGGTGTCTTTGGAGGTACTTGAAGATATTGTTTTTCTTTCTCTTCTACTTCTAACCAGTCTTCTTCATCTTCTTCTTCTGCTACTTCTTCATCCTTTGCTTCTTCTTCGTGAACCTGTTCCATTGACTCATTTTATTCCTCCTTTATTTTCCATCCACTTGTCTCATCAACCATCACATTGATGCTTTCCACAACTTTGTTGAGCCTTATATTGAAACATTTGTATGTTTTCCTTGTGCTTGAATACCCAACAAGTATTCCTTTGTCCACATGAGAATCAAACTTTCCCATTCTGTCATATTCTCTTTTGATGTAGCATTTGCTTCCAAAAAATATGAAGTGTTTCATATTCAATGGTCTTCCTTTCCATATCTCGTAGGGATTTTTATCACTGTTGTTTCTGATCATTACTTTGTTTTGAATATGAATTGTTGTATGCACTACATGTGCCCAAAAGACATTTGTCAACTTGGAATCCATTAACATAGTTTGAGCTATTTTTTGTATTGTCTTGTTCTTACTTTCGACAAATCCATCTTGTTGTGGTGTTCTAGCAACGGAGAATTGCCTTTGCTTACTGTAGAAATCCATAAATTCCTTTGAAGTAAACTCTACTCCATTATTAGATCTCAAACATTTTATTTTTTAATCCATTTCATTTTCAACCATTTCCTTGTATATATTGAAGTTCTCAAATGCTTATGACTTCTTCCTAAGAAAACAAACTGCAGTCATCCTTGTATAATCATCAACCAATAACATAAAATATTTCTCACCTTTTAAACCCTTCGCTCTAGTTGGCCCAACTATATCAGTATGCACAATTTCCAGTGGTCTTGTTGTGGAGTATTCCTTTTATTTGAACTTGGTTTTTGTTTTCTTTCCTTGTTGACAATGCTTGCATAAGGTGTTGGTTGGCTTCGTGATCTAGGGAATTTCTCTTATTTCTTCCTTTTTGTTGAATTTGACAAGGTTATCAAAGTTTATGTGACCCATTATCCTGTTCCATAGCCAAACTTCATCTTCCTTTCCTAGACAACATTTTTCATTTCCAATTTCACTTAATACATATACGTTGCTTGAAGTTCTTACTGTTGTTCCAACCAATCTTCCTGAATATGATTTTCTTATGTCTCACTTTTGTGAATCAAACACAATTTTGTGACCTTGGTTACACATTTGACTTACACTTAGAAGATCATGTTTCATATCTTTCACTAGTAGAACATTTCTTGCCTTGGTATCCTTGTTTCCAATTTTGATTGTGCCTCTTCCAATGATTCTAGTTGAATTGTCGTTTCCAAAGGAGAATGATCCATCTCTTCCCTTTATCAAGGTTAGAAACATGTCCTCATCACATTTCATGTGCTTTGAGAAGCCACTGTCAACATACCAACCACGTTTCTTATGTTTAGCTTGTAGATAAAGTGTGCATTCTCCATTGTTGAACTAATTATGCTTTCTTATCCATATTATTTGAGGTTCTTGTCCGTGATTGTTTTTATTCTATTGTGATTCTCTTGGAGGAACTATCATTCTACAATATTTAGCCATGTGTCCAAAGTTGTTGCACTTGTAGCATTCCATCTCAGTACTCAAGAATTCAAATCTATTGTAGTTTATGTTATGTGTTTCACTAGGCCTTCTTGAATAATCATTTTGTGCATAAATTTTGTGGTTGTCTTTGTTCCTGTTATTAGCTATGCAATTCATAGCCTTATGTCCAAAATTGTTGCATGAATAAAATAAACCAAGAAAGATAGTTTGATACCTAGGATTTGTAGATATTCTAAAATGATTTACTCTTCTAAAACCTTCTTCTTCTTGAGGCCTTCTTGTTTCTAACTATTGTTGATTCTAAAATCGAAATCTTCTGGGTGGAGGAGTGTCTTTGTGATCTTCCTTGTAAAACTTCATGTCTCCTCTGACTGTCTTTGCATAGCTTCTTGGTTGTGTTTCTTGACCTGTTTTTTTGGAGCTTGATCTATTTTTTGTTTAGCTGTATCCAATTCCAGACTTGTCATGATTTGGCCTTTTACTACTAATAATATCATCCAAAACTTTTGAGATATTCTTCATTTTTTTCTTTTGAAGGTCTTTTCTCAATGTGACAATACCTGCTTCCAAGCCTCCAATGATCCTGTCTTTTTCTTCCAACTGTTCTCTGAGTGCTTCTTCAATTCTTTTATCTTCTTCAACTTAGATTTTTAATTTAGTGATCATATGTTCTAGTTATTTGGAGTTTGAATTTTGGGTTTCCTCTTTTCTTTTAAGTTCTTTCTGTAGTGACTTATTTTTCTTATTTTCCATTTTTATAAATTCTGTTGCACTCAACAGTTCTTCTCTGTAGTCAAATTCTACCTCTTCATATTTCTCTTCAGTGCCTTCTTCATCATAATCTTCTACTACCATGAATAAAACCCTTTCTGTATCACTTTCATTGACTTCATCTTCGTCTGATGAGGTGTTGTCTTCTTTGGTGAAAAACAATTTCTTTAGAAATTTGGTTTTGGTTCTTTTACCTTTGTATATTTGTTTGTTATTTGAATCATCTTCTTCATTCCTTTTCTTTTTCTTATGCGGACATTTGTTATCAAAATGACCAATACCATCACAGTTAAAACAAATCAATGGAGCTTACCTTTATATTTGCCACAAGTTCCCTTTTTCAGTCTTCTAACGAAGTTGGCTACTTCTTCATCGTCTTTTGAGATTCCATTGTTGCTACTATATGACTTTGCCTTTTGCTTTACCTTTTTATTTGAGTTCTTGGATGCTTTGAATGTTGCTTCTTTTGTAACTGGATTCTCTTATTCAGTTCTCATTTCATAGGCTGTGAATATTCCATGTAGCTTATCCATGCTTATTGAATCTAGATCTGTTATTTCTTCTAATGATGAGATCTTAGGATAAAATATCATTGGAATAAATCTTAGTACATTTTGGAAAATTATAGATTCATCAACTTCTTCTCCCAATCCTCTAATTGCATTCATTATTTCATCAACTCGTAAAAAGTAGGCTACAATATTTTCATCTTCCTTCATCTTCAATTGTTCAAATTGACCTCTATAAGTTTTAAGTTTTGTTTCCTTGAATTTTGTGTCTCCTTCATAAACATTATGAGGTTTTTCCCAAATATCCTTTGCGGAGATACAATGCATAACTTTGACATACACTGAATCAACCAAACCATTCAAGATAGCATTTTTTTCTTTTGAATTATTTAGGTTGAGTTTCCTTCCATTGTCATTTGTTGGAGGAACGGAAGGTTCTTTATATCCATATACTTAATGATTGTCAAACCTCAAATCCATGTGCTTGTATATATGTTTTCATCCTTCTACTCCATAATGCATAGTTTTTTCCATCAAACTGTGGTATTCCATTTTTATACATATTGTTGCTCTCCATGTTCTACCTTCTGTTGGTTAAATTGATTCCTGAAGGAACCTTCTCTGATACCATTTGGAACAGTCTTTCCTTTGTGAATTAAGAAGTAACAATCCTTTGGTTTCTATTGTATTATTTAATGAAGTGGTCGAGCTAGATTTAGGCCAATCATATTTGTTGTGGTTTAATTTTATAATATGTGGTGCAACTGAAATAATTGGTATGGAAATAGAAAAATGAAAATAGGAGCATCCCTTCATGCTACTAGAGAATAGTGCCAAGAAAATTTTTTACTCTGAAATACACCAAGAATGGGCCTCATAATAAATTCTAAAGGTAGATAAATTGATATCATTCTGAGAACAAAGTTCTTTGTACAGGACAGAGAAACAGAGATTAAAATTAATTTATGTATAGTACCCATGTTGGTGAAGCAAATGGGTTATAAGTCCATTTTTTGTGGATCAAAAACACACATAGAAACCACTCAAATAAGATAATTAAATAAATCAAATTATCTTACAATTAGAAAAACATTTATGAATCATAAGAGCCTTTTATGAAATGGAAAAGGGTTATAAGATGGGCATAAAATAATGTAACCTTAATACCATAACTTACTTGACTATTAAGGATAACATATGATAAAAAATCAAATAATCCTTCAAGTGGAAGGTCTCAAAACTAAGGATATACATCCTCCATAATAGATCAATGCACATAGTTCATTAAATACATCATAAGAATAAAAAATGGGCATTGTCCAGGGATCAAAACAACAATATTCAAATGCAATGTTATTGAAACTAGGGTTTCAACACTTTGGCAGTGTTTCCATTGTGAGAATGGTCTTAGGTTGAAGAGAATATTGGATTGGACTTCTTCCTGGTGGGTGAAAACAACACAAGAGAATCTTTCATATAAAATATGAGAAGAAATTATGAGATGAGAAAATTTTCTACAACAATTTCTCATTGTTAAAAGAACATTTATGCTACCCTTGTTGATGGTTGTGAGAGGAAATAATGAAGAATGATTAGTATGTTTGATAAATAATCCATGCTCTAAGGACTCACTTGGATGATCATATTCCATATAGAGGATGAAATAATATGATGATGCTTGTGGGAATATTTATTGAAGAAATCCCACCTTCTCTACAAAAGAAAGTTTGTAATATAGTAAGATGAATTTGATGTTGGTTACTATGCTCTGGAAAAATACTTATGTTGGCATATAAAATATTGTTGGGAGTTCACATGATGTCGAAAATAATTCAAGGATAAAAGTGTTGTGTTTGACTCAAGAGAAAATGAATCACCCATATTTGACTAATGGTTCATTTCATTTAAGGGATTATTCAACAAAGTATTGAAGTAAATTTCATAACATGCTAGAGAAAGTATGTAATACAAGTCGAAATGAGCACCACAATGTAGACTTAAAGAAATATCAGATGACCAACGTGGAGATATAAAGATGACCAAATAATTTGTATATGTCGATGACCACATAAAAGCCACAAGTACCACTCTTCAAGATTTCTTCTTGAAAATTCACCAAATTTGTAATTCCCTTGAGCTCTCTTTCATACACTCTTTGGAATGGTGTCCTTCCCATAGACTTGTTCACTATATTATCGTATGCAAATTCACTTTGTGCTAAGACCATATCCCATTATCTAGGCATCTCTCCAACCATGCATATGTAGAAGGTCACCCAAACTCTTATTCCCTATCTTGGTATTCCCATTTGTATGTAGATGGTAGGTTGAATTAAATTCAAATATGTTCCACATGTTCGTCCACAATGTCCTCCAAATACAACCAAGAAGTTTACTATCTATGCCATAAGTGATAATCCTTGACAATCCATGCAACCTCAACACTTCTTTGATAAAAAACACTACTACATTTATTACATCATGAGTCTTCATACATTGAATGAAATGTGTGATTTTAGGAAATCTATAAACAACTATGAATATAGAATCATTACTTTTTCTCATTCTTGTAAATCCATGGACAAAATCCATTCTCAAATCTACCCATGGCTTCCAAGGTTCTGGAAAAGGTTTATGAAACCTTGTATTCTAGATTCTTCATTTGGCATGTTGACATACCTTGCAAAACACAATTCACTTCTTCACGTCTCTAGCTACTCTCAATCAATCATATCTCTCCTCTACTAATTCCCTCCTAAACCACCACTATGCAATTCTCTTATGACGCTCTCCCTCATTGATCATATTTGGATGCAAAAATACTAATTTATTAAAAGAATATGTTTTTCATAAAATACTCCAAGTAAGGGTTCTTATCACCACACCAAGGCTCCTTACATGATCTCTATGCTACTACAAAATATGTTTCATTCTCATGCAACTCCTTCATATTTTCCAATTATACCACCTCCACACTCATGGTAGTCAACAATGCAGTCCTTTTGTTCATGGCATCTCCAACCTTGTTTGATTTCCCCAATATATGTCACAACACAAAAATACAACTTTGTAAAGTGTGTGTATCCTATCTCATAAGGTCCATGTGGACTTCATGTCATCCCCACCTTCCTATAGCATATCACTAGCATTCCACCCAGTTTGTGTGCCACTAACTCAACTTCACCAAGGTATTTATTAATTGCAATGCTTGATGGTCAATATATAAAAAAAATTCTTTGGGAAAAAAATAATCCTTTATTTCTTCAACAATTTCACAATAGAATACAATTCCTACCCATAAATTTAATACTTTCTCTAAGCTTGTCCCCGAGGTGTAGGACAGTTGGTGACGGAGTGTGTTGTTAAGCCACTCTGTGTTGTTAAAGTCACCGGTTTGAAACCTGCGAGGACAAAAAATCCAACCATGTTAAGGGTTGGTGTGGCTCAGGCCGGGTGCAATCCCCGGGTGATTTTGACGGCTTAGATGCCCCTGAGTCACGATTTCTCAAGCCACAGGTTAATCGTGTAGCCAACAGGTCCTGCATAAATTAACAAACAAAAAAATACTTTCTCTAATCTTCATTTTATTTTTCATTAAATAATGCAATAGGTTTACCTCCTTGTCTTAGAATTGCTCCTATTGTTGCTCCACTTCCATCAAAGTCAACTTGGAATACCTTCTTGAAATATAATAATGACAACATTGATTGTTTGGTCACTTTCATCTTCAGCAATTCAAAACTTCCATCCTCTATTGCATTCCACTAGAAAATTCCCTTCATACACTTTGTTATTGGTGCACATATCCCACTAAAATTTATGGTGAACTTTTTTTAAAAGCAAACTACCCCATGAAAACCAATTACCTTAAACACAATTCTTAGAGTTGGCCATTCAATTTTGGCATTCACCTTTTCTAGGTCCATCTTCATCCATTCTTGAGATACCATGAATCCCAAGTACACTATATCCTCCTGCAAAAACAAACACTTCTTCATAGTTTTCAGCTTATCCTTCTTAAGCTACTCCAATGCCTATATCAAGTGCATCAAATGCTTCTTTTTTGTTATGTTGAACACAAGCATATCATCCAAAATATACAACTACAAACTTATCGAAGTATGATTTCAACAATTCAATCAACAACCTCATGAATGTACTTTGTGCATTTCTCAATCCAAATGGAATCACAAGACACTCATATAGTGTTTATTTCATCTTTAAGGTTTCCTTCCACTCGTCACTCTCTTTGATTATGATATGGAAATACCCACTTGTTACACATTATTTTCATCACTCTTATGATTGTTAATGATGTAAACTTATCCTTTGTCTTTAGAAGGATCAGTGAATTCCTAAAGAAAGAAGGGAGAAGAACTTTGTCTGAGAGAAGAAGTGATCTTTTCATTTTTAAAAACCCTATTAAGGAGGATTATCGCACCCTATCTAGTTATAGGGGTGCGACGATCTCGGATCGTCGCATGTTGTACTAAACCTAGTCTGTGACGTCGTCGCACTCTGCTCAGTTCTAGGGGTGTGACAACTTTCGTATGTGGGGAAAATGAGCATCTTCAGGATGCTTATAGAAGGAGAAGCTTCTATGGAGAGGTGGCCTCCGATCAGTTTGGATCTTATTCACTTTTCTGATTTAGTGGGATCATCCTAACCTCCTCACCTTATCCTCTTCAGCTTATAAAAGGAGAGGAGATCTCATGGAAGAAGTTAAATTGAAAATATAGGAAATTTGGTTTGAGATTGTTAGCTTGGTTAGAGTGGCTTTGAGCTTTGCTTTGTCAAGATAGATTGTGAGGGATTTTTAGACCCATGGTCTCAGAATTCTTGGAGAATAAGTGTGTGGGAAACGACGGACAGTTGGAAGGGACCTTACGACATCAAGGCTTTGGTTGTAATCTCTCTTTCTATTATTTAATACAGATGCGCTTTTCTTTCCTATATGAATCTTATTTGTCCATATTGTATTATTCCTTGATCACATACATAGTTTCATATCAAATATTTATTGTATTATTCTTGTCTTCATTGGCTTGTGTTTATTTGCAGATATTTCTCCATAAGCATCGTGACAGAGTTTGGATTGCATTGGAAAAATCAGATCTTCGATATTTAAAAGGTATGTTCTAGATCCACTTCTTATTTTATAATTGAAATCTAAGGAAAGAGTAGTGCACTGTCTTGTTTTGTTCTAGTTTCATAGTGAAGATAGGGAGATCTGTTTGTGTCTGCACTTACCAATTTGTCCGATAACACCACTCTTCAAATTAGTCTTCAAAAATTATCTTACTCTATTAAATAAATACATCAACTCATCCAATATTGGCAATGGAAATGTGTACTTAATGGTGATGTTAGAAAGTTGGTTGTCATTGATTTCAACCCTTGGAGCATTCGAGATACCCCAGAGTTGTGATAGAGATTGATGGTAATTTAGTTGTAATTGATGTCAACAAGAGTGGTTGATGTCAACAGATGTGATGGGTGCATTTGATGAAGTCTAAATGAATCCCCGAAGGTGTGGTAATGAGTCCCTAAGTTATTTGAGGAATAAGGAAATTAAGGACAGTATAAATGCAGGTAACACACGCATTGATGGATAGTATTCATCATTCCATTTCCATTGATAGATGGTATGCCACGTGGTTCCTCAGGGTTGAGTATTTATTGCCTCATGAAGTTGGAAGCCCCAAAGACTGGGTAAGAAACCCCTAAACAATTACAAGTCTTAGTCAAATGGTTAAGTGGTTGTAACAAGAAACCCCTAAAGTAAGGAAAGAGGTTACCTAGAAAAAGTATAAATACACCTCAAGGAGTCTCTCCTAAGTACATTCACACACATTCTATTGAATATCTCTAAGTGAATAAGTGATATGATTTATCTTTTATTGGAAAATATGAGGTCGAATCTGAGGTAGCAAGTCTGAGGTTGTGAAGGAAGGTCAAAGGAGAAAGTCTCATAGTTGCAGCAGATGTGAGTAACCCTAGTTTTTGAGGTATCTGCGGTTTATAGGTCAGCATGGCTCGGATGTATGCAAGTTGTAGTGGAGGAAAGTGTGGATATATGTGGGAAGTAGAGGACCAAGTCGTAGATCTGTGAAAATTCTTGTGAAAGGTTGAGAAGTGATGCTTGTACTAGGTTGTTAATGCCCAGGTTGGTTTACTCATTTGTTACTTGATACAGCAGGGTGTTTATAGGATCAAAGGTATGTGTATGTGTTAGTTTTGAGTCTTATTCTTATGTTGTTATGGTACATGCTTGAGGAATTTCATGGTAGTGATTTTTCATGGTACACCTTGGTGATGGTATGATACATTGTTAGAGGCACATATTGTATGCTTGGCATATGGTTGTTGTATGGTATATGAGTGATATGGCACATGCTTGATGTTATCTCTTGGTACATGGTTTATGGATGTTGGCACATGCTTGAGGCACACGGTTAGAGGTACTTCTTTGTTACATATTGATGGTATTTCCTTTGGTATATTGTTGAGACATTGGTATATGTTTTAGGCACATCCTTGGTGCATGGTGTGAGGCATATTCTTGGTACATGTATGAGGTGCATGTCTTGGTGATGTTGGTACATGTTGAGGTACATCTTGGTGAGTTTATGATGCATTGATTAGTATCACATCTTGGCTATATTGGTATCTTGGTATTGTGGCTATCTTGGATGATATCTTATGACATTTTTTATATGGTACATCATATGGTACATGGTTGATGCATGAGATGGTACAGGTTGATGTATGTGGTATGGTACAGGTTGATGTACATGGTTGATTCATATTGTATGGTACAGGTTGATGCACATTTTATAGTACAGTTTTGGTATATGTTTGAGACACATATCTTGTGATGGTATGTTGTTGATATTGGTACATGCTTGGTAGAGGCATGTGTTGGTGATGTTGAGCATATGATTGAGAGGTTTTCTTGGTGATCATAAATCTAGTTTCGTTGATGATTGAGCATCAGCGGGGGTGACGGGTTGATAATGGTATAGCAGTGACAGTGAAAGTTTGGTTGATGAGACAGTGATAGTGGAAGTGATGGTTTAATGAGACAGTGATGGGTTGATAGTGGAAGTGATTGTGGTAGTGATAGTTTTATCTACACTTATATTTCAGGGTGGCAAGATGAGGCAAGGAAAGGGGTTTGTAGCCTCCTTTCAGTTGGTGTTGGAGAACATAGGGTGTTATCGGGCTAATTGTTAAGTGCAGACACAAATCAATCCCCCTAGCTTCACTACGAAACTAGAACAAAACAAGACAGTCCACTACTCTTTCCTTAGATTTCAATTATCAAATGGGAAATGGATCTAGAACATACCTTTTAAATATCGAAGATCTGACTTCATCAATGCAATCCAATCTCTGTCACGAGGCTTATGGAGAAATATCTACAAAATAACACAAGCCAACGAAGACAAGAATAATAGAGTCTATTTGATATGAACCTATGTACGTGATCAAGGAATCATAAAATATGAAAAAATAACATTCATATAGGAAAGAAAAGTATATCTGTATTAAATAATGTGGAAGAAAGATACAACCAGATTCCTTGATGTTGTCAGGTTCCTTCCAACAGTTTCATGCTTCCCACACACTTATGATCCATAGATTCTGAGACTGTAGATCTGATAACTACTCACAATATATCTTGACAAAGAAGAGCTCAAAGCCAATGTACAAGCTCCAAAAAATCCAAGCTACAAAACCCAATAACAAGCCAATCTTAATCCCAAGCCAAGCTAAATCGAACTAACTTTCTCCATGAGAGCTCCTCTCCTTTTATAAGCTGAAGAGGATAAGGTGAGGAGGTTAGGATGATCCCACTAAATCATGAAAGTGAGTAAGATCCAAACCATTTGGAGGCCACCTCACCATAGAAGCTTCTCCTTATAGAAGCATCGAGAAGACGCTCGTTTTTCCCACGTATAGGAATTTCCACACCCTAGCTATAGTGCAACCTGGGGAAACTCCGCATCCTGGCTTTAGTGCAAGGTGTGGAAATCAAGCATTTTCACACCCTGTGTATAGAGAAACTTGCGGAAATCCTCTTTAATAGGGTTTTAACAAAGGAAAATACAACTTCTTCTCTCAGGCAAAGTTCTTCTCCATTCTTTCTTCAGGAATGCAGGCCAATGACCCCTCTAAAGGAAACAAATAGGTTTACATCATTAACAGTCATAAGGGTGATGAAAATAATGTGTAACACAGGGAGTTGGATCTTCCTTCAGGTTGGAGCCTGAGAATCAGGGGGTTGTAGCCTCCTTCTAGTTGGATCCATAGAATTCATGCAGTTGTAGCTTCCTTCAGGTTGGATCCCGTAAATAGGGGGTCGTAGCCTCCTTCCAGTTGTAGCTAGAGAATTGGGAATTTGGTGCTTCCAATGAATGTATTCTTGACAATATATAAGAATCATTATGTTGTTTTCTCCCATTTGAGTTTCCATGTAAATTTCGGTGTACTATGTATTTGATGTGATATTGTTGATATGATGCTTATGTTTATATGATCATGATATATTGAATGCAATCATAGATGATACATTGATGATATACTATTGATAAAGTTGAAGTTTATATATTGCAATTAAAAGTGGTAAATGTGTTCATATTGATACACCCCCCCCCCCTCTCATCATTCCAACAATTGGTATCAGAGTTTGTTCCTTCAAGAAAACAATTTAACCACTAGAAGGAAGATCATGGAGTACGTTGTATTTGGGGTACCACATTTTGATTATCAAAATGGTCAGAGATATGAAATGTGGGGCATAAAAATGAAAACATTTTTACAGGAATAGGGGTATGATGTTTGGAAATAATTTGTTACAGGATACATCATTACAAAGAAACCAAATACTGCAACCAAGAATGAATTGAAAAGAAATAACAAAATAGCAATGGATTTCATCTTGGAAGGATTACCTGATTCAGTAAAAGAGAAAGTGGGAAAATGTTCATCGGCTAAATAACTTTGGAAAAATATACAAAATATATATTCAAATAAATATCATCCTATCACATGGCCAAATCATATTGATTGGAACAAAGAATATGCAAGAACAGAAAAAGAAGAAAGATGTGCATCATGTCAAACATATTCAGAAGAAGAATATTGTGAAGAAGGCATAGTAGATATTGAAGCATAAGTAATCAGATCTTTAGATGAATTGACAAAATAAAGAAAGAAAAACAAGTCTCTTGAGGAACAATTAGTCAATAAGAATTCTCAAAAAAAAATTGAAGAATCTCAATAGGTCATCATGAATCTAAAAGCTTAGCTGGAAGAAGCTAGAATGATTGAAGAAACATACAAAAGTCAGATGGAAGAGAAGTAGTGTTTGGAAGCCAAAATAGTAGCACAAAGAAAGGAATAAGAGATGAGACAGAATATTTTGGCAGATCATCTCAAGGAAATTTCTGAGGATTTAAACCAGCTTGAAGCAGAATTTAGTCAACAAGAAAGAATAATTGAAAGAGAAATCATCTCCTTGAAGATCCAACTTGAAGAAGCAAAGAGACAGGAAGAAGTCATGAAGATTCAAATGACAAAGAAAGAAAAAGAGGTTGAGAAGCTTGAAGAAGAATTTGTCACATTGAGATTTAAATTCGTCGAGCTCAGTAATAATTTTGAAGAGAGAGAAACATCCACATCATCCGTAAAGAAAGATGAAGAGAATAACTCTAGGTTGCCAGAAAGGAATAATGAATAAAAGAGAAAAAGTTATGAAGAAGTACTCAAAGGAAGGAATCATGGTAAACAATAATCAAAGAAGAATGAGTATAATAGATATACATCTTCAACAAGACCTTCTGCATTCAAGCAGTAAAGAAGATTCAATCATGATGAAGGAATAAACAAAAGAGAATATCATAATCATCCAAGGAGGGAATTCAAAAGGAATACACCACAAAAAATATCATTCACTCCCATGTATGTAAGTTTCTTTTATGGTCATTGTTTTATTTGTACTAAATTTGGACATAAAGATGCATATTGCAGAGCTTATGGAAGAAATGGTCAAGCAAGAAATGCATATGTGACTCCATATAATATTGAATGTTACAAATCCCATAACTATGGACACATAGCTTGTGATTGTAGAATCATCATGGACACTTCTATAAAGAGAACATTGATATAAGATATAAGAAGGTTTGTAAAAGAAAACATAAACATGTAAGAAGAACAGATGAATGAAGGACACCCAAAATTCATACTCTAAGGGTTGGAAACAGTACAAGATCAGAACAAAAATACATGCAAAAAGGAAGATGTTAGATACAGGAAGGTTTGGAGAAGAAATGAAAAACAAGAAGAACAAGTCCGAGAGATTGCAGAATTTGCAGTAGTACGAGAAAGAAAAGAAGAGCAAGTGAATAAAGAACATGCACAATAAATTTTACTCTCGGGAATTTTAGTGCAATATCACAAAAAATCCACAAGAAAAAGGGAAGAGGTTAGAGTTCAGACAGATTATGATTCTAAAGATGAAGAGGAAGATTAATCCATTTTAGGATGGATTCCTTCATTTTTTTGAGCCATCTGGCTTGGAGACTCCTAGTAAATATGAATGTTGAACAAGGGGAGTCTAAGCAGCATCTCTACACATCAAAGAAATATCTTTTAACAATATGAAGTGTTTGCAGACTTTGGAAGGAATTTATAGAGTATTTTGATGACATAAGTGAAGAATTTATTGTAACAATTTAGTTTTGGAATGCATACACATGCAAGTGTCAGTTGGCAATTACATAGGCAGAGGTTCATGATTGTATTCCACGTATGTATTCAGGAAGGGATATATTTGGTACAGTTTGTTCCATATATGTAGAGTATGATTTGCAGATAGAGAAGACCATTGGACATATTTGATTTAGTTTGAAAAACAGGAATATGTGACGATCATTTATAGCAAAGAAGCCTTTACAATAGTACATCGATAGATGGGTCATCATTATGGACAGTTGAGTAGTAGAGTTATGGATAGAGATGGATTTATGAAATCATTGGCAGGTCTAGACAGATATATGACAAAGTATATTTACAATTGGAATCAGTGGACAAGTGAGATTCTTAGCAAGTACAGAGGACATGGGTTAGAGAAGATGCATAACAGTGGATTGACAATTGGAATCATCATTGGAAGTCATATTGTCAGAAGGAAAACATTGAACAGTATGGTCAAGTGAACATGACAAGTAAATGAAGAAATCAATTAATGAATGTTTTTTATATATGTTAGTGAATTACAAGAGGAAGCACCAATGGATAAGAAGCATCAGAAGAGAGGAAAGGAACAGTATGTAGGAAGTCTCATATTGTTATACATATTGTAGAGAAGTCAAGGGGAGAGAAATCATCAAAGAAAGAGATCATGAAAGAAGGATTAGAAGAATGCAGACAGGGGGAGACATATCGACAGAGGGATTTATCCTTTTTCCCATGATGTCAAAGGGAGAGAAAGAGAAATATCAAAAGAGTAAGAGTCAAGAGCATGAAGCCAAATATGGATTATTCATAGAAGGCATACTTTCAGGAGAATCACATTTTTTTATTGATATCAAAGAGAAGACGAACTTGGAGATAAACATGAGGAGATAAACATCTGAAGAGAAAGGAAAGAAGCATGAAGACAGGGGGAGCATCCCCAAGGAGATATACCCTTTTACATTGATGTCAAAGGGGGAGATAAACATCAAGAGAAACATTGATGAGGATTGATGGTCACATGGGGAGCATGATCATTGGAGTATGAGTGTTTACATTAATGTTGTTGTTGCCATCAATGCCAAAGGAGGATATTGTAGGACAGTTGGTTGCCATTGATGTCAACCCTTGGAACCTTTGAGATACCCTAGAGTTGTGATCGATATTGATGGTAAGTTAGTTTTAATTGATGTAAACAAGAGTGGTTTATGTAAATAGGTGTGATGAGTGCATTTGATGAAGTCTACACGAATCACTAAAGGTGAGGTCATGAGAACCGAAGTTATTTGAGGAATAAGGAAATGAAGTAAAATGTAAATGTAGGTAACACACTCATGGATGGGTAATCCTCATCATGCTTTTTTTTTTGATAGGTGGTACACCACGTGGTTCCTCACGGTTGAGGAGTTATGGACTCATGAAGTTGGAAGACCCGAAGACTTGGTAAGAAACCCCCAAACAGTTACAAGTATTAGTCAAAGGGTTAAGTGGTTGTAACAAGAAACCCCTAAAGTAAGGAAATAGGTTACTTAGAAAAATTAAAATACACTTCAAGGAGTCTCTCATAAGTACATTCACACACACATTATATTGAATATCTATAAGTGAATAAGTGATATGGTTTATATTCTATTGAAAATCTGAGGTCGAATATGAGGTAGAAAGTCTGAGGTTGCAAAGGAAGGCCGAAGGTGAAAGTCTCGGAGTTCCAGCAAATGTTAGTAACCCTAGTTTATGAGGTGTATGTGGGATACAGGTTAGAAAGGTGCAGATGTACGTGGGTTTTAGTGGAGGAAAGTGTGGATGTATGTGGGTTGTAGTGGAGGAAAGTGTGGATATCCGCGAGCAGTGAAGGAGCAAGTCATGGATCTGTGAAAAGGATTTTGAAAGGTTGAGAAGTGATTCTTGTACTAGGTTGTTGATGCCCAAGCTGGTTTACTCATTTGTTATCTAATACAGCAGGGTGTCTACAAGATCAGAGGTATGCTTATGTGTTATTTTTTAAGCTTATACTTATGTTGTTATGGTACATGCTTGAGACATGTCATGGTAGTGATTGTTCATGGTACACCTTGGTGATGGTATGATACATTGTTACAGGCACATATTGGATGCTTGGCATATGGTTGTTGTATGGTATATGAGTGATATGGAAAATATTTGATGTTATCTATTGGTACATGGTTTATAGATGTTGGCACATGCTTGAGGCACACGGTTTGAGGTACATCTTGGTTACAAGTTGATGGTGTTTCCTTTGATATATTTTTCAAGAATTGGTTTATGTTTGAGGCACATCCTTGGTGCATGGTGTGAGGAATATTATTGGTACATGTATGAGGTGCATGTATTGGTGATGTTGGTACATGTTGAGGTACACGTTAGTGAGGTTATGATACATTTATTAGTATCACATCTTGGCTATATTGGTAACTTGATATTGTGGCTATCTTGGATGATAACTTATGACATATCTGATATGGTACATGGTTGATGCATGAGATGGTACAGGTTGATGTACATGGTATAGTATAGGTTGATGTACATGGTTGATGCACATTGTATGGTACAAGTTGATGTACACGGTTGATGCACATTGTATGGTATAGGTTCGGTATATGGTTGAGACACATATCTTGTGATGGTATGTTGGTGATATTGGTACATGCTTTCTAGAGGCATGTGCATGTGATGTTGAGCATCTAATTGAGAGGTGTTCTTGGTGATCTTATATATGGTTTCATTGATGATTGAGCATCAGCGGTGGTGGTAGGTTGATGATGGTATATCAGTGACAGTGATAGCTTGGTTGATGAGATAGTGATAATGGAAGTGACAGGTTGATGAGATAGTTATCAGTTGAAAGTGGTAGTGATTGTGGTAGTGACAGTTTGGTATACACTTATATTTTAGGGTGGCAAGATGGGGTAAGGAAAGGGGGGTGTAGCCTCCTTATGGTTGGTGTCAGAGAACACAGGGAGCTGGAGCTTCCTTCAGGTTTGAACCTAAGAATCAGGGGGTTGTAGCCTCCTTCTGGTTGGATCCAGAGAATTTAGGGAGTTATAGATTCCTTCAAGTTGGAGCCTATAAATAGGGGTTCGTAGACTCCTTCCATTTATAGTTGGTGTTATCACTCCATAATTTCCAAGGCTGAGGAATAAATTGACAGAGGTAACCAAAAACTGCTTTGGAGTCCAGGATATATCCCTCCTAAACCCATAGAGGGATCTCTCAATTATCACAGTCAACAATATGACTGGAGTGAAAATGATTTATGCTAGGTAGTTTCAGCTCAGATGGGTTTTGAGTTTTTAAGGTTTTGATGTTGGATCGGAGAGGAGATTTCAAATAACCAGGTCAAAGTATCAACAGGGTACAACAGAAACTAAATGTAGGAGAAAGGTAGCAATAAATTTTTGATGGATTTTAAAATTTAGTCGATGTAGTGTAGGGTTTGAAATAGTGAGGATATCTTAGTGAGCATGTACACCATGAATTCACCAATCAAGAATAAAATTACACAAAGTGATGTTCCCAACAAACAGAGATTTTCATGGAAATAATTATGCTTATAACCTCTAGGGAAAATCATTGAAGAAGGTAGATATGGAAATAAGGAATGGGTGTCATTCATATGAAACCATAACAGATAAAAAACAACATCGCAAACTCACTGCACAGGAATTCCTATATTATAGTTGCAACTGCTCCTTTGATTTCTTGAAAATAGATGAAGTACAAGCTACCAGAGTTCCTCTCTTTGATTTCCAACCCTTTGATTGAATATATTAGGTATAAATATAGATACAAAACAAATTTCCTCATATGATGGGTCTAATTCTTCATTATAGGATCAAATCACATGAAAATATCCAACTAAACTGAAGACTAGGAAGTCAAAAATTGTTTTCCCTTTTTACTCTAACTGTTTGACTGACTTTAATGACCCTTTAATTACATTCAAATATTTATGAGAAGTTAATATACATTTGATTACATCATATAGACAACTCATAAGGTCAAACACATCTTTGTAATTCTAATTGGACCAAGGAAATTGAAAATTTATACTGCTGGTAAAATTTCCTGGTAAAAACACAACAAATTTTACAAAAATGTAATGTTATCTTTGAGGGTACTTTTGGAGGCCTTTCCTTGATCATTTTTCAAAACCGATGAGTTTTATGGATATATGAGGATGTGTTATATCCTCCTAAACCCTTAAACAAGAAAAATAGCCACTCCAAAACATCACAAAACTGATTTTCCCACAACTGGTCTAGAAACGCAGCGCCTGGGTGAAAACAGGGGTAGAAAGCAATTTTTCGCCACGTTTTTTAATTTTTGCTGCAAAATTGATACTGACCTGGCCCGCCAGTGATATATTTGAGATGTACACTTCATAATTTTTTCATTCTTGTTGATAAAAGTGAATTTAGAGCCTTCTGGAAAAAGCGTAGCGTGCGCTCGGCGCGCTTCTGTAGGTGACAGTGTTGCCAAAACTTGCAAAACTTTCTCTGAAAAATAGGGGTAAAATATGAGATGATATCTCTTTAAATATAATGAATTTTACACAAATGAGAGAGATTTTTTTCTTTGATATGTTTGGAACAAAATCCTCCTCCAGTTTTCAAAAATAATTTATCATTTGTTCACATTTCAATTTTTAATTTGGTCACTAAAAAATGCAGAAGCATAGTGACCATACAGCAGAAACATAGCGTCATTTCAAAAGGGTGTTTGGAGGCTTTTCTAGAGGATTTTTGGGATGAAATTGGAATGGTTGGAATATGTATATGTCTACTAAACAATAGATTCATCAATAATTGAAAACCCTTTCTCCAAACACCTGAAAAACTGACTTGAAGTAAAGTTGTCCAAAAGTGCAGCAACCCACCTGTAGCAACTGTATTTTGGGAATTTCTCTTGAACCATAATACATGTGTATAAACTGAAGGAGGTTTTTGTTCCTTTGTTTATTATTTAAAAACACCTCTTTCACTTTTTTCAAATTCATCTTCATTTGGTCAGAAACGTATTTTGAAGCAAAAATGTCCCTATGTACAACAAATGACCACAAAACCCTAAAAATCATGCCAATCACCTCCTTATTTTTTATATTTTATGCTTGGTGTCTCTGGTTTCCTTCATCATGAGCTTCTCCAAGTTTCCATGAGTTCATTTTTCATGATAGAAAACCTTGTTTTGATACGGGGGAAAGGGATAGGGTAAACTTTTGGAAAACAAAGGAAACAGGATTATGAATTTAATGGTGACCTACTAACTCAATTGATGACTCATGACATGATGAAAATGACCATGATAGATAAATACCATAAGAGTATGGAGGGATAAGAAAAATCAACTGAGCCAAGCAAGCTAGGTGTCTCCATCACAAAAGCAATGCCAAATATATAGTTGAAGAATGAAGTCACCTATGATTATAGGACCCTAACATAGGCTCCACCTGGGGATGGCAGATATTTCGAGAGGTGACAAGAACCATAGAAATTTGAACATGTATACCATTGCCTTATCCATTAGGCCATGGAGTCACTGCAACTACAATCTTCAAACTGGCTCAAATTAAACTGAACACTGAACCATACATTATTAGCTACAAACTCTACTAGAAACCACACACTACTGAAAAAGATGCTCAAATGATTGAGCATATTCAAACTGATACCTACCCTACACTGTTGATAATTTTGCTATTATAAATGATACAATAATTCTAGTGCATCCAGTCAAGCAACTTCTCTAATAACTTTTATCTTTCATTGTTTTTAAACAGTATCATAAATAGACTTTGCATGGGCAACACAGACTGATTTCCAACCTGATCTTCACAACACAAATCCCTAGGACTGTGGACAATCACAAAAACTTTAGGTATCAATGGGAATTCTAAAAAGAACAAATCATTCATATAGACAGCTATAGGATCATGATAAACATGACTTATCTCCTGATATTCAAATTTATCCATTTTAAGACCATGACCTGATAATACACATATGCCATCTATATCATTATGCAAATTTTGATTTTTCTGTAGATTTTCTAATGAACTTTGAGAAGAAGTTGTTGTTGAATCAAACCATGAAAATGATTGTCTAAGCATGTTTATATCGTAAATGATTTCAAGTCCATAATTGGCACATGAAACATGATCTTGACAACACAGGTCATCCAATAAATCAGCTATTGGATCCTGAAGAGACTAACATAATTGTTGCAATGATTCAAATGAAATTTCTTGACTTTGTATGTATTTATCCTTCGACATCTTCTCAAGAGTTTCCTTCAAAATTTGAAATGAATTAAAGACTAATGGTACAAAGTTATATTCCACTGATTCAAATTTTGTTTCAGGCTCTGAACTTTCATCTGGAATTTGAAATTCAAGGGAACTTTGTGGTTGTAATCCTGGATCTAAAATAGCTTCCATGTCATCAATGACATCCTTAACTGATTCATTATAACATTCTTCATCTTTACTATCTACAACTTGTTTATAATTTTCTCTCAGAATTTGAAATGAAGAGAATCATAAAGGCATAGATCTTTCACTTACTCTGAGATTTCTTTCATTTTCCTCATTGTTGTCATGATTGTTGTACAAAGGTTGATTTTCATATTTGATCTGTAACTGAGCTTCCTCCTCCCAACAACATGTTGCTGATTGATTTGAAGATTCAACCTTGGTGTTATCATCATCATCATATTTATCATACTTGGGAATATCATCCATGAAAGAAATGTCATCAAACATGCACATCATATCAGTTGGTTGTTCCTCTACAAGTTGAGTTTGAGTCTCATCTTTGACTAGATTGTGAATTGAATACATGAAATAATCATTTTCCAATCCATGATACCAAGGGTGAGTTGCAAAGTGTTTGGGAACAGTGACCCTTTCTTTCTCTGTAATCAATGGAACATGATGTATTTGAACATCAAGTTTTTCTCTTATGTTAATCACGTGCAACATTTCTTCCATGGTTCTTGCCAGAATGTCTAGCTTCACCTTTGAGGATGTCAGATGCTCCTTTTCTTTGTTCTTTCTGTCTTCTGCCTCCAAATTTTACCTTTTGATCAACAAATGGGCATCCACACTTATTGCACTATCTTGCATTTCTTTGAGTGTTGTGGTGTTTCTTTCCCTCAAGTAAAATGTCATCTCTAGATCAAATCCATCTGGGTAGTGTAAGAGAGATAAACCAGGAGGTGGTCTTATATCAGCAGGCATGGAATTGTAAACTTGATTGAATTTGGCTGAAAATTGTTTCACTATTTCTCATGGATGTCTTTTCAAGTGATTATATTCTTCCAAAATGAGGAATGGATTCCTCTTGATCGCCCATTGATCCAAGAAAAATTTCACAAACTGATTGATATCATTGATACTTGTAGCTGGCAGATATTTATACCATTTCTTAGCTTTACTTTGCAAATATAAATCAAAAATCATATTACTAACATCACTTTTTTCCACCTCAAAAAGGTCAAGATAATTTTCAAAACCTTGAATGTGTTTTTCAACAGTGATGTAGTTATATTCTCCATCAAATCTGGTAAGATATTGGAAGTAATTGGCAGGTAAATCATGGAATATGGGAGGTAAGACAAGAGGCTTTTATATATCTTGGATTTTTACAGGTGTAGGAGTATGTACAGGGATCGTAACACTAGGCTTAACCTCTTGATGCTCATCAGGTTGAACGTGTCTTTCATAAATTTTGGCAGTATGATATGGATCGGGATCATGAGAAGGGAAGAAATAATTAAAAATAAAACCTATCATATATTATATAGACTTCCAGCTTAAATACCTGATCTTTTCAGATGGTCTGGTCATGTTTCAGTTTCTTCCTCCATTGGAGTCTTTGAATTGGAACTGATATGGAGTTTCTTAGAGTCTTCAGGTGGATGATTCAGCCTTCTTCTGTATGATCACTTTCCACCATCAGTAATTAGATCTGGAACTTGATACACTTTCTAAGGAAGGTCCCCAGTATGGTCGCCACTATGTTAGCACTCTGTAATTTCCAAGGCTAAGGAAGAAATTGATAGAGGTAACCACAAATCACTTTGGAGTCTAGGATCTATCCCTCCTAGACCCAGAGAAGGCTCTCTCAATTATCACAGTCAAAAATCTGACTGTAGTGAAAATGATTTATGCTAGGTAGTTTCAGCTCAGATGGGTTTTGAGTTTTTAAGGTTTTGATGATGGATCAGAGAGGCGATTTCAAATAACTAGGACAAAGTATCAACAGGTTACAACATCAACTAAATGTAGGATTAAGGTAGCAATAAATTTGTGATGTATTTGAAAATTTATTTGATGTAGTGTAGGGTTTGAAATAGTGAGGATATCTTAGTGAGCATGTACACCATGAATTCACCAATCAAGAAGAAAATTACACAAAATTGTGTTCCCAACAAAACAGAGATTTTCATGGAAAGAATTATGCTTATAACCTCTAGGGAAAATCACTGAAGAAGGTAGATATGGAAATAAGGCATGTGTATCATTCATATGAAACCATAACAGAGAAAAAAAAACATCACAAACTCACTACACAGGAATTCCTATATTATAGTTGCAACTGCTCCTTTGATTTCTTGAAAATAGATGAAGTAAAAGCTACCAGAGTTCCTCTATTTGATGTCCAACAATTTTCTTGACTCTATTAGGTATACATATATATACAAAACAAATTTCCCCATATGAGGGGTCTAATTCTTCACTATAGGAGCAAATCACAAGAAAATCTCCAACTACACTGAAGACTAGGAAGTCAAAAAATGTTTTGCCTTTTTACTCTAACTGTTTGACTAACTTTAATGAGCCTTTAATTACATTCAAATATTTATGAACAGTTCATATACATTTGATTACATCATCTAGACACCTCATAATGTAAACCGCGTCTTTGGAATTTGAATTGGACCAAGGAAATTGAAAATTTATCCTACTGGTAAAATTTCCTAGTAAAAACACAATGAATTTTACAGAAACGTATTGTGATCTTTGAGGGTACTTTTGGAGCCTTCCCTTGATCCTTTTTCAAAGAGGATGAGTCTTTTGGATATATGAGGATGTCTTCTATCCTACTGAACCCTTAAAAAATAAAAATATCCACTCCAAGACATCACAAAATTTATTTTCCCACATCTGGTCTAGAAACGCAGTGCCTGGGTGAAAACAGGGGCAGAAAGCAATTTTTCGCCACATTTTTTACTTTTTGCGGAAAAATTGATACTAACCTAGCCCAAAAGTGATATATTTGAGATGTAAACTTCATAATATTTCATTCATACTAAGAAAAATTAATTTATAGCCTCTAGGAAAAGTGTATTGTGGCCTCGTTGCGCTTCTGTAGGTGACATTGTAGCCAAAACTTGCAAAACTTTCTCTAAAAAAATAGGGCTCAAAGAAGAGATTATATTTATTCAACCATAATTAAATTTTCAAAAATGAGAGAGGTTTGTTTTATTTGGTATGTTTGGAACAAAACCCTCCTCCATTTTTCAAAAATAATTTCTCATTTGTTCACATTTCAATTTTTTATTTGTTCGCTAAAAATTGTAGAAGCGTAGCGACCATACAGCAGAAACGTAGCGCCATTTCAAAAGGGTGTTTGGAGGCTTTCCCAGAGGATTTTTGGTATGAAATTGGAATTTTTGGAACATGTATATTTCTACTACACAATAGATTCATCAATAATTGAAAACCCTTGCTCCAAACACCTGAAAAAATGACTTGAAGTAAAGTTGTCCAAAAGTGCAGCAACCCACCTGTAGCAACTGTATTTTGGGAATTTCTCTTGAATAATAATAAATGTGTATAAACGGAAGGAGGTTTTTGTTCCTTTTTTTATTATTGACAAAAACATTTTTCACTTTTGTCAAATTCATCTTCATTTGGTCAGAAAAGTATTTTGAAGAAAAATTGTCCCTATGTACAACAAATGACCACAAAACCCTAAAAATCATGCCAATCACCTCCTTATTTTTTATCTTTGATGATTGGTGTCTCTGGTTTCCTTCATCATGATCTTCTCCAAGTTTCCATGAGTTCATTTTTCATGATATAAAACCTTGTTTTGATAAGGGGGAAAGGCATAGGGTAAACTTTGGGAAAACAAAGGAAACAGGATTATGAATTTAGTGGTGACCCACTAACTCAATTGATTACTCATGACATGATGAAAATGACCATGAATGATAAATACCATAAGAATATGGAGGGATAATTGAAATCAACTGAGCCAATCAAGCTAGGTGTCTCCATCACAAAAGCAATGCCAAATATATAGTTGAAGAATGAAGTCACCTATGATTATAGGACCCTAACATAGGCTCCACCTGGGGATGGAAACTCTTTAGAGAGGTGAAAAGAACCATAGAAATCTGAACATGTAGACCAGTGCCTTATCCATTAGGCCATGGAGTCACTACAACTACAATCTTCAAACTGGCTCAAATTAAACTGAACACTGAACCATACACTATCAGCTGCAAACTCTACTGGAAACCACACACTGTTGAAAAAGATGCTCAAATGACTGAGCTTATTCAAACTACTACCTACCCTACACTTCTAATAATTTTTCTATTCTAAATGATACAATAATGCCAGTGCATCCAGTCAAGAAACTTATCTAATAACTTTTCTCTTTCATTGTTTTTAAACAGTATCAGAAATAGAATATGCATGGGCAACATAGATTGATTTCCAACTTGATCTTCACAACACAAATCCCTGGGACTGTGGACAATCACAAAAAATTTAGGTATCAATGGGTGTTTTGAAAAGAAAAAATCATTCATATAGACAGTTATAGTATCATGATAAACATGACTTATCTCCTTATATTCAAATTTATCCATTTTAAGACCATGACCTGATAATACACATATGTCATCCGTATCATTATGTAAATTTTGATTTTTCTGTAGATTTTATAATGAACTTTGAGAAGAAGTTGTTGTTGAATCAAACCATGAAAATGACTGTCTAACCATGTCTATATCGTAAATGATTTCAAGTCCATAATTGGCACATGAAACATGATCTTGACAACACATGTCATCCAATAAATCAATTATTGGATCCTGAAGAAACTGACATGACTGTTGCAATTATTCAAATGAAATTTCCTGACTTTGTATGTATTTATCCTTCAGCATATTCTCAAGAGTTTCCTTCAAAATTTGAAATGAATTAAAGACTAATGGTACATAGTTACATTCCACTGATTCAAATTTTGTTTCGGGCTCTGAACTTTCATCCGGAATTTGAAAGTCAAGGGAACTTTGTGGTTGTAATCCTGGATCTAAAAAAGCTTCCATGTCATCAATGACATCCTTAACTGATTCATCAGACCATTCTTCATCTTTACTATCTACAACTTGTTTATAATTTTCTCTCAGAATTTGAAATGAAGAGAAACATAAAGGCATGGATCTTTCACTTACTCTGAGATTTGCTGCATTTTCCTCATTGTTGTCATGATTGTTGTACAAAGGTTGATTTTCATATTTGATCTGTAATTGATCTTCCTCCTCCCAACAACATGTTGCTAATTGATTTGAAGAGTCAATCTTGATTTCATCATCATATTTATCATACTTGGGAAGATCGTCCATGAAATAAATGTCATCAAACAGGCACATCATATCAGTTGGTTGTTCCTCTACAAGTTGAGTTTGAGTCTCATCTTTGCCCAGATTGTGAATTGAATACATGAAATAATCATTTTCCAATCCATGATACCAAGGGTGAGCTACAAAGTGTTTGGGAACAATGACCCTTTCTTTCTCTGTAAACAATGGAACATGGCATCTTTGAACATCAAATTTTTCTCTTATACTAATCCTGTGCAAAATTTCATCCATGGTGCTTGCTAGAATGTCTAAATTCACCTCTGAGGATGTCAGATGCTCCTTTTCTTTGTTCTTTCTGTCTTCTGCCTCCAAATTTGACCTTTTGATCAACAAATGGGTATCCACACTTATTGCACTATCCTACATTTCTTTGAGTGTTGTGGGTTTTCTTTCCCTCAACTAAAATTCCATCTCTAGATTAAAGGCATCTGGGTAGTGTAAGAGAGCTAAACCAGGAGGTGGTCTTATATCATCAGGAATGGAATTGTAAACTTGATTGAATCTGGCTGAAAATTGTTGCATTGTTTCTCTTGGTTGTCTTTTCAAGTGATTATATTCTTCCAAAATGAGGAATGGATTCCTCTTGATCACCCATTGATCCAAGAAAAATTTCACAAACTGATTGAGATCATTGATGCTTGCAGCTAGCAGATCTTTATACCATTTCTTAGCTTTACTTTTCAAAGATAAAGAAAAAATCCTAATGCTAACATCACTTTTTTCCACCTCAAAAATGTCAAGATAATTTTCAAAACCTTGAATGTGTTTTTAATCAGTGATGTAGCTATATTCTCTGTCAAATCTGGGAAGATATTGGAAGTAATTGGCGGGGAAATCATGGAGTATGGGAGGTAAGACAAGAGGTTTGCATATATATCGAATTTTAACAGGTGTGGGAGTATATACAGGGATCGTAACACTAGGCTTAGCCTCTTGAGGCTCATCAGGTTGAACATGCCTTTCATAAATTTTGGCAGTATGATCTGGATTGGGATCATGAGAAGGGAAGAAATAATTAAAAATAAAACATATCATATCTTAGATAGACTTCCAGCTTAAATAACCGATCTTTTCAGATGGTCTGGTCATGTTTTAGTTTCTTCCTCCAGTGGAGTCTTTGAATTGGAACTGATATGGAGTTGATTGGTGTCACCAGGTGGATGATTCAGCCTTCTTCTGTCTGATCACTATCCACCATCAGTAATCAAATCTGGAACTTGATACACTTTCTGAGGAAGGTCCCCAGTATGGTCTCCACTAAGTTAGCACTCTGTAATTTCCAAGGCTGAGGAAGAAATTGATAGAGGTAACCACAAACCGCTTTGGAGTCCAATATCTATCCCACCTAGACCCAGAGAGGGATCTCTCAATTATCACAATCAACAATCTGACTGGAGTGCAAATGATTTATTCTAGGTAGTTTCAGCTCATACGGGTTTTGAGTTTTTAAGGTTTTGATGTTGGATCAGAGAGGATATTTCAAATAACTAGGTCAAAGTATCAACAACTTACAATAGCAACTAAATGTAGGATCAAGGTACCAATAAATTTGTGATGGATTTGAAAATTTAGTTGATGTAGTTTAGGGTTTTAAATAGTGAGGATATCTTAGTGAGCATGTACACCATGAATTCACCAATCAAGAAGAAAATTACACAAAATTGTGTTCCCAACCAAATAGATCTTTTCATGGAAATAATTCTACTTATAACCTCTAGGGAAAATCACTGAAGAAGGTATATATGGAAATAAGGCATGTGTATCATTCATATGAAACCATAACATAGAAAAAACAACATCACAAACTCACTGCACAGGTATTCCTATATTATAGTTGCAACTACTCCTTTGATTTCTTGAAAATAGATGAAGTACAAGCTACCAGAGTTCCTCTATTTGATGTCCAACAATTTTATTGACTCTATTAGGTCTACATATAGATAAAAAACAAATTTCCCCATCTGAGGGGTCAAATTCTTCATGATAGGAGAAAATCACAAGAAAATCTCCAACTAAATTGAAGACTAGAAAGTCAAAAAATGTTTTCACTTTTTACTCTAACTGTTTAACTGACTTTAATGACCCTTTAATTAAATTAAAATCTTTATGAACAGTTCATATACATTTTATTAAATAATATAGACACCTCATAAGGTCAACCACATCTTTTGAATTCGAATTGGACCAAGGAAATTGAAAATTTATCCTGCTGGTAAAATTTCCTGGTAGAAACACAATGAATTTTACAGAAATGTAGTGTGATCTTTAAGGGTACTTTTGGAGGCCTTCCCTTGATCATTTTTCAAAAAGAATGAGTGTTATGGATATCTGAGGATGTCTAATGTCCTCCTGAACCCTTTAACAATAAAAATATCCAATCTAAGACATCAAAAAACTTATTTTCCCACAATTGTTCTAGAAACGCAACGCCTGGGTGAAAATATGGGTAGAAAGCAATTTTTCGCCATGTTTTTTACTTTTTGCTGCAAAATTGATACTGACCTGGCCCACAAGTGATATATTTGATATGTAAACTTCATAATATTTTCATTCATTCTAATAAAATTTAATTTAGAGCCTCCAGACAAAAGCATAGCATGGGCTCGTTGCGCTTCTGTAGGTGACATTGTAGCCAAAACTTGCAAAACTTTCTCTGAAAACTAGGGGTCAAAGACGAGATGATATATCTTTAACCATAATTAAATTTACAAAACTGAGAGAGGTTTTTGTTCTTTGGTATGTTTTGAACAAAATTCTCCTCCACGTTTCAAAAATAATTTATCATTTGTTCACATTTCAATTTTTAATTTGGTCACTAAAAATTGCAGAAGCGTAGCAACCATACAGCAGAAACATAGCGCCATTTCAAAAGGGTGTTTGGAGGCTTTACCAGAGGATTTTTGGGATGAAATTGGAATGGATGGAATATGGATATGTCTACTATACAATATATTCATCAATAATTGAAAACCCTTACTCCAAACACCTGAAAAACTGACTTGAAGTAAAGTTGTCCAAAAGTGCAGCAACCCACCTATAGCAACTGTATTTTGGGAATTTTTCTTGAATCATAATACATTTGTATAAACTAAAGGAGATTTTTGTTCCTTTGTTTACTATTTACAAAAACCTCTTTCACTTTTATCAAATTCATCTTAATTTGGTCAGAAACGTATTTTGAAGAAAATTTGTCCCTATGTACAACAAATGACCACAAAACCCTAAAAATCATGTCAATCACCTCCTTATTTTTTATCTCTGATTCTTGGTGTCTCTAGTTTCCTTCCTCGTGAGCTTCTCCAAGTTTCCATGAGTTTAGTTTCAGTGATAGAAAACCTTGTTCTGATAAGGGGGAAAGGGATAGGGTAAACTTTGGAGAAAACAAAGGAAACGGGATTATGAATTTAATGGTGACCCACTAACTCAATTGATGACTCATGACATGATGAAAATTACCATGAATGATAAATAACATAAGAATATGGAGGGAGAAGCGAAATAAACTGAGCCAAGCAAGCTAGGTGTCTTCATCACAAAAGAAATGCCAAATATATAGTTGAAGAATCAATTCGCCTATGATTATAGGACCCTAACAGCTGGATAATTGGGAAGTTGGTGCTTCCAATGAATGTATTCTTGAAAACATATAAGAAATCATTATTTGGTTTTATTCCATTTGGGTTTACATGTAAATTCTGGTGTACTGTGTATTTGATGTGATGTTTTTTATATGATTCTTATATTTATATTCTCATGATATATTGATGATAAAGTTGAAGTTTATATATTGTGGTTAAAAGTGGTAAAATGTTCATATTGATTCACCACCACCACACACACACCCCCCCCCCCTGGCTCAATATTCCAACATGTGATCTTACCAATCACCCTCAAGTTAGCCACACGCATTCTCCAATTACATCATTTTGTTGGTTGTGGAGCCTGATTATCTTCATGTTTCATAGGTATTTGTTTTCAAGCGTGTTTATATCCCATGAAGATTATACACCCAAAAATATTGTACACCCCTCCACACGGGGGGGTTGCAAGGGGTCTTTCCCCCTTACGGGGTCTGAGGGACTCATCCCCACGACTGGGGGGTCTAGGGGCAAGAGAGCCCCCATTGGGGGTTCGGGGGACAGCGCTCCCTGATGGGGGTTCAGGGGTGAATACATCGAAGGAAAAATTACCTTGTAAATGTATATTTTAATTTCATAGTAAATCTGGAATGTTCATTATAAGGTCGCATATCTGACGGTAGAAGTTATGTTAGGGTTTTTTTCCATAGAAGGAAACCCTCTTTTATATGGAAATGTATTGCAGCTATGCATCATTGTGAATATTGTATTCTAAGAGAGGATATTGCGAGAGAAAGAAGAGGAAGTTACAGCGGATGTGATGTAGGTTGTATCCCTTCATTTTTTGGATAATAAAAAGGAAGGACCCGGAAATTTCTCTAGTGGACATATCCCACACTGGGCGAACCATGTATATATGTTTCTCTATTGTATTATGTATCTTATGTGTTTTATTTTTGCATTTGTTTTTATTTTATTTCTCTGTGATCCTGATTTTCTAACAACTGGTATCTAACAAATGAAGGAAAAGGTAACTCATAGGAAAAGAGGGTTCCTGGTTCGAGTGGAAGCAATGGTGGAAGATGGAAATTTTAGGGTCAAGAAATTTAATGACCAAAACTATCGGTTATGGAAGATACATATAGAAGATTATTTATATCAAAATGATCTATTCCTACCATTGGGTGGAATAGAAAAGAAGTCGACACCCATGAAGGAGGAAGAATGGGATGTTCTTGATAGAAATGCACTAGGAACGATACGGTTGAGCCTAGCAGCATCAGTGTCTTTCAATATTTCGAAATAAAATACAATGAAGGATTCAATGGACGTATTGGCTAAACTGTATGAAAAAACATCAGTGTCCAATAAGGTATTTCTAATGAAGAGATTATTTAATATGAAGATGTCAAAAGGTGGGTCTGTTTCAGATCATTTAAATGAAGTTAATACAGTTACTAATCAGCTAAGTTATGTAAAAGTGGACTTTGATGATGAGGTCATGGCTCTTCTAATCTTGTGCTCATTGCTAGAAAGTTGGAACGGCTTGGTCATGGTTGTGAGTAACTTTGTCTCTAGTTCAAACACTTTAAAATTTGATGATGTTGTTTGTGTTATCCTTAGCGAGGAAATGCGGCGGAAAAGCACAGGTGAGACATCAGGTAATGCATTAAACATGGAGAACAAGGAAAGACAAAAGGATAGAGGAAAGGGCTCAGGGAACCGCGGGAATTATATAAAGGGAAGATCCAACTCCAGACTAAGAAAGATAGAGTGTTGGAATTCTAGGAAGAAAGGACATCTGAACAAAGACTATAGAGCTCCAAAGAAACAAAGAGATGGACAGCAAGAGAAAAATCAAGAAGAAAATGTAACAAGTGATGTGTTACAAGATGCTTTGATTCTTTATGTAGATAATATTTATGAGTCTTGGGTAGTAGATTCAGGGGATTAATTTCATGCCACACCCCATGGGAAACATTTTCTAGATTATGTTCAAGGTGATTTTAGACAAGTTCATTCGGGTGATGATGCACCATGCAAAATTGTTGGAATGGGAAAGGTAAAAATAAAGCAAAGGAATGGAAACCAGTGGTTGTTGAAAGAGGTAAGACATGTTCTAGATCTAAGGAAAAATCTAATTTCAACAGGGTAGTTGAAAAGTGAATTTTGTATATCCATATTCATAGATAAGGTGTGGAAGGTCATTGTTGAGGAAAAGATATGAAATGATCTTACTCAAGCATTTTCATATCTTTCTTGGCTAAAGAAAGATAGACGGGAATATCACCCTATGTTTATAGCCATCAAAATTTGTATCCTAACTCACAAGTATTGATTACAAGTTCTTAGGTTGGTTTTTTTATAAATGAAAGCAAGAATAAAAATCAACCAGAGAGATATTGAAGATCTCCTTAGTATGATCACCAAATAAATCTTGAGGAAAAGATGTGAAATGATCTTACTCAAGCATTTTCAAATATTGCTTGGCTAAATAAAGATAGATGGGAATATCACTCTATGTTTATATCCATCAAAATTTGTATCCTAATTCACAAGTATTGATTACAAGTGCTTAGGCCAGTTTTTTTATAAATGAAATCTTGTTGGAAAATTAATTATTTATGTAATTTTCTAAATATAACAGATGTTGAAATAAATATAGAGACAGAAGTAAAGACACCAAGTCAATATTCAAAATAGATGAGACATAAAGCAATCATTTATTTCATTCCAATTTATCAAAAGAATCGTTCTCTTTACAAAATTCCCTGAGGAAGTTTTCAACCAAAGTCAAACTCAGATGTCCCCAATGAAAACCATACAAAAGGACTTCTGATAGAAAGTGAAAAACTGGACTTTAAAAGCTAGATTAGCTTGCCACGGATTGTTTCCCACTCGACTCTGCACAATAGACTTTGTTATTCATGAAATTTAATTCACAAACAGACAAGTCTACACACACTATCAAAGATAGATCAACACATCTGAAAAACAAGTGTTTGAATGATGTAATTCAGCCTTAAATATTTTTGTCTACAATAGGACCCCGCTATCATTAAAGAGAATTAGGCTTCCAATCAATTAAAGAATGAATGAAAACTAAATTATCTCAATAAAACTCAAAGAGTAGACCTTAGTATGCTTCCCCTTATATTCTCTTCTTGTTCCTCCTTTTCCTTTTGCCTTTAAGCAATTAGAATTAGTTGAAGTAGTTGAACTAATTCTTTAGTTAAGTTAACTAAAACTCAATCAACTTTTTAGTTAAGGGGGAAAAGTAATAAATCATAATAAGGGTTTTTAATAAATAATAACTAGTAGGTGGGGCCCCTTGTGACTCCCATTAGTTCTTTAACAAACATAACACAACTAGTTAATCAATCAAAACATCCCTCCTTGTGACTCCCATCATCACTCTCATATTTTGACAATTTTTATCAATGATAGTTGAATTTATTTCCAAAAATACATTATCCATATATCCAAAAAATAGTGTGTTGTCCAAAATTTCAGAAGTCAACTGTTCTCAACAATCAATAAATAAAAACACTTAAAATTCATATTTTCCACTCTGGGATGCAATATTTCCCTTGTTGTTGTTGTCACCCTTTGATCTTTATGAATTTTCCTTAGGTTGTGTGGAGCCTTTAGGCCTAATCTCAGTTATCGCATGAGAGAAATCATCTCTCAAATGCTTGCGGGAGGACACGGATTTGGCAGAGTCATTTGAGGGTGAGGAGGGGGCAGTAGCGGATTTTCCTTTATCAGGAGCATGGTGGGCCTCAGTTTTTAAAATTTTTCTTGCATGGGAATACTGTACTGGTGAGTGGACAGGAAAATCTTGGACAATTTGATTAACAAGTGGACGAGCAGGTAGAGACAAGTTAGCCCAACCACGATGTTGGGAGACTGTCGGGTGGAAAATCTCTTGCCATCTGTTTTCTTCAGGGATTTCAAGTTGTATTGAAACATGAGGGGGTATTGGGATACCAGGGACCTATGGGGCTTGGAAAGGAGGCCTTTCTGGCCTAGGTTGGACCACTCCTTTCCCAATCCAGTAAAAAAATCCATCTTGAAATAGCTGGCCTAACTCTTGCGATTCTACATCAAAGTGTATAGAGAACCTTGGCCTTCTAGGGTCCCTGTTCCAATTTCCTCTTCCTCTGTTACCCCGGCAATGGCTACCTCTACTGAAAAAGCTCATTCATGTATGCATTATTGATTAGAAAATAGTTTCTTCAACAACCATACATGACAGCTCTTTTAAATATGAAACAAATTTTTGCTCAGCAACATATCAGACTCATGAAATCCAATCCATACAACTCGTTTAATACTTGTCAATGAGAAGGGGATGACCAAGGGTTCTGGGATATGTGAGGGATTGTATTGAGCGAAAAGTGTTAAAATGAGGGGGAATATATCATTATTATTGCTCACAAACATCAAACAATCAACTATATTGAAAATCAAAAGAATATATTATTGTAATTCATCCCTGTGTGCTCCTTTAACTGTCATAATACAGAATTTATCTTAGCTATAATTAAAGTGGATAGTGAATATGGGAAGTCGAGGGGAGTTGTAATGTGTGAAAAGTGAAATAATGGTAGGGAAAATAACAAATATTGTTCATAAAACCAATTAAGTAATCCATAAAAATAGCTATGTATTCAATACAAACGATTCCAACACCAATTAAGAAATTATTGTGTGTCAAAACCTGTTCATTGTCACACATTCAGATATTCAACCTTTTTCCATTAACACAGTGTATAATCATACTCGGAATCACTATGCCTTTCAACCTTCATGTTAATAGAATTCTTGTTTCTTTTCATTTCCTTCTCTTTTTTATTTAAAAAAAAATTCAAAAGGAACACACAGTCATATTGGTTCATCTCTGTCCAGCATATATTTCTATAGAATATCAACCAATGCCCATAATTCACAATTTCCCAAATCAAACATAGACACAGGTCTTTTCTCAATTTGAATGGACTTTTTAAAACCTTGCCTGGTTTCATTCTTTTGACAATATTAACCAATAAAAATTGTAATGAAACCAAAATAAAAAATATGTGCTTCATTTCTGATGGTGCAATAAGACAAAACAATGCACAATGTCTCCATAAACCATACATAGTAAACAACCAAGTCACAGCCATCATTTTCCCCAACTTGTAATGATCCCGATCGGGACTAATCAAACACACAGCAGCCACCAACTACAACTAACGCCACGTTGTAGGAACACAACGACCAATGCATAACAAAAGGAGGCATCCCCTCGACTATATACCAATTCTCATCCCCAATTACAACTTTCTAACAACCCGATCAAACATAGACGAGAAAATACTCAAATCCAATGTCATAACCATTCAACCAATTTATGACAATCAACAAGATACCCGACAAGAGTACCACTAGTTGGAGTTATCAAAATTGGGCACTGTAACCATGAACACAAGACATAATCAAGAGTTCGCTCAGTCACCAAAACACAAGGAGACTATAGGTCGACCATATAAACAGTAGGTAGAAAACCTTTGACACAAGCACGGTGGAACCACAGGCCTTTATAACTCTCATCTTATGTAATAGTGTGACAATTCAACACTGGGTAGGGTAGGAAACGATGCAGAGGAGCAATGACTTCTCACTAGAAAGTAACAAATACCAAGAACGCACAGAGGCATAACCCTTGAGATTTTCTCAAGAGTCGAACCAATTTATAACAATGCCAATGGAAATGCAGACCCCGAGTATTACTAACAACCATAAAGCATACCTCTTGGCATAATGGTCACCCCATAACCAACTATGTTGATGCCAATATCACAAAAATAATCCCACGACCATGGATCTAGAAGATACACAGTGACCAAAAGGTAGTTCGAAACATACACAGCAACCCCATAGCAACCGAATACAACCGGATATGGTTACCATAACTATGAGGAAGCGGCCAAGAAGGATAAACAGAGAAAAACCCTCCAACAAAATACCCATAACTACTTAAAACAACAGAAATCCATCACAGTTTCCACCACACAGAACATCCAACGAAATCACAACTTCAACAAATCAATTTTTCCATTTGCAAATGAATAACCACACAATCATTCTAGAGAAAATACCCATGCGTTACACAGTTTTCAATCTTAGGAAATCACAAACTGACACATTATTGAGTCATCGTTCATTTCATACACAGATCGAAATTCATGGATGGGCGAAAAGAACCATACCTATAACCAACGGCTTTAAAAAGGGTGAGTTGGTCATGCAATTCCTTCCAGGATTGAATCTAAAATCTTAACCACAGCAAAACCAAATGAAACAATAACCATGCTAGGGTGATGAACCAGTGGGAGAAGTATGGAGTGACATGCATTTATTGCATGTCGCTTCCATCTTCCTCACATTCAATTCCATAGTACACAACAGCCAGCCAAAAACCATACCATTAACCGTGTCATTAATTCCATACATTGAAACTTGTGACATATTACTTTCCAATTGCGCCACCCCAATCCATATTAACCATTTCCAAAAACCATACCATACCATATATCAAATGCGCCCAATATAACTCAATATAATTCGTGTAGCCACTAACATTACTAGTTAGGATTAATACTAACTTCCTTTTATTTCATTTGCACATAACCTCTTAACATAGTATAGTATAGTTCATTTCCTTGATTTTTTTCCATAAGTTTCTTTCCATTGCTTTTGTTTCATGTTGTTACTAACATGTGTCTTTTGCAGGTGTAACAGGTAATGAATCATGGTGACAATATCAAATGTAACAACAATAAATATATGTCACTCATAACATGGAATTTAGAGCTTAGAATAACGGAATCATCACATAAAATTCACTATACATCTGCCATTATGTCACAAACAAAACCAAGACTGCATAATCAACCATATAGAACCTTGTAAGTAGCATTGAAACAACAGCATAAAATGTGTGATAAGACTATCTCTGAGCCTCCAGTCTACAAGGGGGTTCCACCTACTAGTATTATATATCATTAGAATAGTTTAAATAATAGGCTTTAGCAATACTTTGCGGGCGAGATTCCTCGTTGCGATTTTAATCGTCAACAAACTAGTGACTCCACGGGGAAATATGTTTCCAATAGATTAAGAACTTAGAATGTATGGTTTCATGGATAAAGAACAATGGATCAAGAAGGTATAACCAGAATGATTATGCAACAGGGGGAAGTGAGCGGGTTTAATGTAAAAATGATCAGGAATTTGGGAATAACTCATGAAAAATGTTAAGTATGAGGGGATTTATCCATGTATGAATAATCATTCAAACACAATTTGTTCTTGACTTCAAGGAGAAAAAAATTATGGACTTTCTCTTTTAATTCTCAAATGGATGAAGAAATGGGAAGCAGAAGCGAGAGGTACCAATTTCTTTATAAGACAACAGTGAAAGCAGATAACAAATTCAATTATGCTTTCAGGGGGAACATCGTAACAGTTATGTAAGCTTGATTTTTATTGACTAACAATACCTTGCAGGAGTTTCACTGTGGCGGAACTAATCCAACGTCTTATTCTTAACCAAAATTAAACTAAAAGAAGAAAAGCAATAAAATTCATGACAAAAATGGAACTGCGAAATTTTAAAACAACAAAAATAAAATGACAGAATTGAAAAAAACAAAAGGAAAACTATTAAATAAAATCAAAATTTAAACTACTGTAAGAGAAGAAATAAAAATCAGTGGTGCAAATGAAAACAGAACTAGACTACTAATATACAGAAAATCCAAACAGCGTTAAAACTTTTCAAGTTGGTTCCACGTAGTGTTTTAATTGAGAATCGTTAGTGTTGTAGGAAAACAATCGCTCTTGTAAATATTTTAGAATGTAAGATTTTTTACCTAGAACAAAAGCGATCTTGAAAGGACCCAGCCATAGTTTTTGAAATTTTGAGTGTCTTCCCCTATTAGCATGAGCTGAATCCCACGGCAATACCTTTTCATTGACTTTAAATTTGACAGTTTTGACACTCTTGTTGAAATACTTCTTAAGAGTCGGATGTCTCCTTTTTATATTATCCAAGGCAAACATCCTTTGTTTCTCTAAAGCTAGGAGTGTAATTATCCTTTGTGAAACATCAGAAGAATTTAATTCTTTGATCTGTAGCATTAAACTTAAGGAAGAAACCATATCAGTAGGCAAGATGGCTTCTTAACCATAAACAAGCTGGAAAGGAGTGCAACCAGTGCTTACCTTGGCGGTAGTTCGATCTTCCCAAAGGGCATAAGTGAGGAGAGTGTGCCATTGACGAGGCTTATCTTCGATGAGCCTTTTGATGATTCTCACCAGATTCTTGTTCGTAGACTTAGAATGTCGTTGGGGATAATAAGTTGATGAGGTGAAATGTTTAACCCCCAACTTAGCTAAAAATTGGGTCAGCTTAGCAGAAATAAAAGCAGGACCATTGTCTATAATAATTTCCAATGGAAGACCAAATCTGGAAAAGATGTTATTTTCAAGGAAAGAAATCACTTGATCATCCGTTGAGTGTTTAAGTGGGACAGCTTTAGCCCACTTCGTAAAATAGTATGTGGTTGTCAAAATAAAAACTTGTCCTTCTGAATATGGAGGATTAATAGGACCAATAAAATCAAATCCCCACTTTGAAAAAGGAAAGTCTGGGAGGACAGGTTGTAATGGCATGGTTGAAAGGCATTCTTTTCCAGCAAATTTTTGGCACTTGTCACAAGATCTTGAAAAAACATAAGAGTCATGAAAGATTGAAGGTCAATAGTGTCCTTTTCTAATAATCTTGAAAGCAGTGGATTTAGAAAAAAAATGACCTCCTACATGAATGACAGAATTTAAAGAACCATGAGTTTCTTGCAACAATTTTTGTGCGTCCTCATTGTTTACACAGCGAAGCAACACACCATCAACAGATTTTCGAAACAAGAAGTCTCCTATAATGACGTATCTTGTGGATTCAAGAAGGATTCTTCTCCTTTGATGAGTGTCTAAGTTGTCTAGACATCTTTGGTTTTGTAAGTAGTAAACTAAATTCTTATACCAGGGATGTTCAGACACAGGAAGGATCTAATTATCAATGTAGAATAGTTTCGATAGGGAATTATCTTGTTCATCAATTTCTTCACTATTTTTAGCATGATGAGCTAAGTGAAGGGATAATTCACGTCCCTTGATAGTGGTAGAAGTCACGATATTTAAATCATGCTCCTGGATCTTGGCAAACCAATGTGAAAGCTTCCCTGAAAGATAAGATTGTGACAGCAGGTAAAGGGACTTTTACCAATGTATGCTTACCTAAGATGAAGTGGAAAAACTTTTCAACAGCTTTAACAAGAGCAAAAAAATGTTTCTCAATTAAAGAATATTTAAATTCATCATCAAACAAACTTTGACTCATGTAAGCCACTAGTTTTTCATTACCTTGGTCATCATTTTGCATGAGGATAGAATAAAATGCTTCCTCAGTGAAATTAGTATATATCGTGAATTCCTTCTCAAAATCCGGCTTTGCTAAAACCGGTGCAGATTTGATTGCTTTCTTGATCCCTACAAAATCATTTTCGACATCATCTATCCAAGAAAAATAACGATCTTGATTAATTAGATTATGAATTGGTTTGACCATCACATCAAAATCTGGAACAAACCTACAAACAAAGTTAATAACACCCATAAAATCTTGAACCTCCTTCTTGGAAGTGGGAGCAGGCAGATTAAGGATAGCAGCAATCCTTTCAGGATCAATGATTATTCTTGAATCGGAGATAATGTGTCCAAGGAGCTTGCCCTTGGTAACATCAAAAATAGACTTAGAAGGATTTAGAGAGATGTCAAATTTCCTACATCGCATGAGAACTCTTTTTAGATGACCAAAATGATCTGATCAGTTTTTAGAGTACACAGTTAAGTCATCAAGGTAGATCTGAATGATCTTGCCGATCAAATCATTGAAATCTATTTGCATAGCTATTTGAAAAGTGGCACCTGCATTAAATAATCCAAAAGGCATATGTTCATAATCAAAGGTACCCCAACGAGTAATAAAGGTGGTTTTATATTTATCTACCCTTTTTACCTTGATTTGATTATAACCGGAAAAACCATCAAGTAAGGACATCATTCGTGACCTTACAAATTGTTGCAAAATCATTTCCATGTTAGGGAGAGGAAAGTGATATTTTATACTAGCCCGATTTAATGTGTGAAAGTCAACACATAATCTGATCTGAACGGTTTCTTTCCAAACAAGAACCAAATTGGAAACCCATTCAAAATATTTGACCGGAAATATGATTCCATCTTTCAAGAGTTTTTCCAACTCCTTTTGAATAGTTGCTTCCAGTGCAGGGTTGATAGGTCTTTGTTTTTTCCTAACTGATTTTATTCCTTCCTTGATGAGAATGGCATGTTGTATAAGAGTGGGATCAAAACCATGAAGATCCTCATAAGACCAAGCAAAAACATCTTGAAATTCTCCAAGCAGCTTGGAAAACTTCATTTTCTCTTCATCAAAACATTGGGAACCTATTTTAACATTCTTTGGAGACTCGGACGTCCCAATGTTCAAGAATATGGTTTCACCCACCTTCCTTTTTTACTCCTCTTCTTTATGTTTCTCTTTATTTCCTACATCACTCGATGAAAATGAACTCTCTAGAGGAGTCAAGCCCTTAGGAATCTTGTTATATTCTATGGATATAATTTCCTTGGGCTTATAAGGTTCATTTTGAATGAAAGCACAAATGTTATCATCACTAGGGAAGACCTGCCAGGATTATATATTGTCAAGGATATGTGGATGATATAGATATTGAAAAGTACAATCAGGTCTTTGTGGCAAAAGTTGTCAATTAGGAGAGGTTGCAAAAACAACTAACCGATCAGCCATTGAGTTCAATTCCATCTTAACATGAGTAATGTTGAAATATAATAGGTTTGAGATAAGTGCCCAAACATTTTGGGTGTATCGTTTCATCAAATTGTTGCTATGAGGGTATATCTTATGTACAAGGTTCACAACAAGCTTGGAATTCAGTGACATTTTTTGTGCAAGAAAACTCCAACCTGTAAGAAAAGTTATGAATTTTCCCCACAGGAGAGTACAAGATAATGCCAGCGTTGTTACCTTCACTAGAGAATGAACCATCAAAGTGCATGTGCCACATACCATCATCTAAATCGATTTGTTCCAAGGGAATGTTATGCTCCTCGGAAAAGATGGAATACACCCCTAGGTCCTCTTCGATATAGTTCACATTATGTTGTGGGACACTTTCTATGTAAGGTGAAATCCTTCCCTCTCTAAGGACTATGATTTTTTTACCATTCCAAGGAAAGGATAAGTGTGTCTCATCAAATTAGAGGTATTCACCTGTCAAATCTTTCCAATCTCTTCCTAAGATGATTGAGTAATTTCTTACTGGCATATCAATTACCTGAATACTAAGGGTTGTCCTTATTTCAGGGTGTGCGCACAAAAATAAGGTCACATATTTAATCTCACCTATGGTCGTTTGTTGTAGACTATTATAAGAGAGCATGCTTATGGTGTTTTCATTTGTACAAGACAAGCCTAGCTCTTCCATAATAATCTTCGACATTACACTTGGGCCCGAACCACCATAAATGAGGAAACAATGGGCAATCTTATCCATAATTTTACAGAAATATAAAAAGGGGGATTTTTTAAAGAGTATCTAAAGTTATGCATGCATACTTTATTTATAGACGAATCCTCTTCATTTACCTCTTCAGAGAGGTTGGCTACAACTGGAGATTTTCCTTCCATGAATTGTTTTAGATGCCTCTGTTGTTCAGGGACGACAACCATGTCCAAAAGGGTTGCATCTGCTTTGATGTTTTCTAACTGATTCGGAATATTGTATTTGGAAGAGGAAAGAGGGGAGGTAGTTCCTTGATTGTCGAGAACCTTAGGAACCTAAACATTAGTAGCTGGTGAGGATGAGCTCGGGATAGAATAATTGTGAGGAGGATCATATTTGCCTTTGGGAGCGTAGGATTTGTTCCTCGTATTGATGATCAAGAAATATTTTGGCTCTGGAAAATCTAGGACAGTGATGGTATTTTCTGGTCTTTTACCAAAGATCTTATCTCTGGCACTCTTATTTACCTCACATGTGGTTTCCTCGTGGTGTTCCTTGCAAAATTTACAACAACTTCGAGGCATGATAGCTTTAGGCTGAAAATTATTTTCAATCAGATTTCTAAAGGAGGGTGAAGAAGAGGATGAAGCTCCAGAGGTGAGAGGGGATACATTTCCCTTTCGCTCATATGTTATCATACGATTATTTATATCTTGTACTATTTGTAAGAGGGTGTACATGTCCTTCTATTTAATCGATTCTCCCTGAGGAAGATATGTTCTTTCGAGTTGTTCTTCATACTCCAAACACATATGCAGAGTGGAACCTAGGTTATCAATGGATTTTTCCTCAATCCTATGATGGTAGGGGGAAGGTAATGCATTATAATAATGCATGAAAGCGGCTCGTTTCTGAGGTCGAATGAGTTCAAGGATTTTCTTGTATAACTTAGTGAAATGCAAGTTGAAGGACTTGATGGTCTCACCATCTTTATAGGCGATGTTATTGTACTCTCGTAACTGCTCAGATGGGCTTTTAGATTTCCCATAGGTGGATTTGAACCAATAGAATAACTCCTCCCAAGAAGACATAATCTTAGGAGGAAGGTCAAAGAAATCGATCGTAGCCTTTCCTAACAAGGAATTGACAAATAAGCACATGCAAGTATCATTGTCATTAGCTCCTATGTTGTGACAGGCATTAGAAAATTCCACTAGGTATTCATTTGTAATGACATATTTATTCCCTGGAAACCTAGGAAGATTGTCTTTGAATTTAGGAAGTGGACGAGTAGCAGGTGCTAGGTTAAGAGGAGAGGAAACATGCCACGGTGTGGTTGTAATGTCTTCTTCAAATTGAAAAATCCCATACTTTTTAATGGCTTTGGTGGGGTTTGTGGTAGATTGGACAGGGACATGGTGGCTATATAAGCTACCAATCATTGGCGAAGATAAATACTGAGAGGAGGAATCACTTCCAGTGCCACCAGAGCCACCACTAGATGCCATCTTGGGGATGATAGGGAAGGGAGAGAAATACGAATTGGATGAATCAGACAAGGTTCTCCTTAGAGAACTTTGTTGGGTAAATAACACAACATTCCTTCTTCCTATTTCAGCAATAGGATTAATTTCAGGTGATAAGCCTCTTCTTCTCCTAGAAACACGAGGGTCTAAGGACATGAAAAGAAGGTCAAAGATGAAAAAACAAGAAGGTTATTGTTGATTTCTAGGTTGTCTACATCTATCTTCCCAACATTATTGGGCACTAATGTCTCGTTCAATTGTTGCCCATGAATGATTAAGCTTAGTTCGAGTATTAGCAGTGTCTAAAATGGTGTTAAGCAAATTAAAATCAATGTTGGTCTGATCTTGAAGACCGGGCTCAATATCGTGTTGCCTTGCAATAGGTACAGTCATTAAGAAATAAAACAGCAAAGAATCAATATCATAAAAATAGATGTATTTGATGATAATCAAGCATAAAAATCAACCAGAGAGATATTGAAGATCTCCCCAGTATGGTTGCCAAATAAATGTTGAGGAAAAGATATGAAATGATCTTACTCAAGCATTTTCAGATCTTGCTTGGCTAAAGAAAGATAGACCGAAATATCACCCTATGTTTATAGCCATCAAAATTTGTATCATAATTCACAAGTATCGATTACAAGTGCTTAGGCCGATTTTTTTATAAATGAAATGTTGCTGGAAAATTAATTATTTATGTAATTTTCTGAATATAATAGATGTTGAAATATAGAGACAGAAGTAAAGATACCAAGTCAATAATCAAAATAGATGAGACATAAAGAAATCATTTATTTCATTCCAATTTATCAAAAGAATCGTTCTCTTTACAAAATTCCCTGAGGAATTTTTGGACCAAAGTCTGCAAGATACGAGATATATAAAATATACAGAACAAAAATAAAATGCTAGAAATGGCAGAATAACAGTAAAATATCCATCATAATCTTCACAATAAACAGAAATGATACTCGAAATAGCAATAGAAAATCACTTAGATTCAGAAAGCAATGTTCACAGGCCTCTTCGAGGGGGCAACCTCCAGTCGAGCAGCGCTCTGTTACAATAATCTCCAAGCTAGGGTTCTCATACCCGCCCCTCTTATTTATACTAAATATGTCTATTAAGAGAAGCATCTAGAGGAATATCCTTCTAGAAGCGGAAGCTTCTATTAGGTCTTCTTACATCCGCCTTATTCTATTTTATTGAAAGGCCTTAGTAATATTGACCTTTATTACATCTGAATACATTGATCTACCTATGTGTGGGTTAGGACCTTAACATGTTCGCCCCCTTAAAAATAGCCTTGTCCTCAAGGCTTGAGATGTGGAAATTGCTGCAGAATGGTAGCTGGTTCCCAAGTGGCATCTGCTGGAGTCATGTCTTTCCACTGTACTAGCACTTCCTTGATGGTTCTCTAACACAGGCGACGCTCACGCTGGTCCAAAACTGCTTCTGGCTATAGCCAAATGGACCTTCTTCATCTAACTCTGGAAGGTTGGTGTGAATTTTGCACCTGGTTCCAATCACCTTATTCAAGCATGAAACATGAAAAACAGGATGTAGCTTCGACTGACTGGGCAGAGCTAACTAATATGTGACTTGTCCCACATGCTTGAGAACTGTGTAAGGGCCATAGAATTTGGGTGCTATCTTCTGACAATGCTCGGCCTTGAGGGAAGTTTTCTTATATGGTTTTAGTCTCAGAAACACCTGATCCCCTTCTACAAATTGTCGTTCAGAGCGACCTTGATCTGCTTGTTGCTTCATTCTATTATGTGCCATGACCAAGTTCTCTTTAAGGGTACGAAGGATGTCCTCTCGAACTATAAGTGTTTGGCCAACCGCTTGGACCTTCGAGGTACCCAGTAAGTATGAGAGAACTGAAGGTGGATTCTGTCCATATACTGCTTCAAAGGGAGTCATGTGAGTGGTTGTATGGTATGTGGTGTTGTACCACCATTCAGTGAGGGGTAACCATTGAGCCCACTGGTGTTGTTTTTTAGAGGCAAATCACCTCAAATATGTTTCCAAACACTTGTTGACAACTTCCATTTGACCATCCATTTGGGGATGATAAGCTGAGTTGAGATGCAATTGTGTGCCTTGTAGCTTAAACAATTCTTGCCAAAAATTGCTTGTGAAATTTGGGTCTCGATCAGAAACAATAGAGTGCGGCATGCCATGCAGCTTGAAGACCTGGTCCATGAAAATTTGAGCCACCGTGGATGCAGTAAATGGGTGGGAAAGAGTGAAAAAATGAGCATACTTGGAGAGGTGATCCACCACCACCATTATGACTGATTTATTCCCCGATTTGGGTAAGCCTGTAATAAATTCCATAGAGATATCCTTCCAAATAGCAGGGGGAATCGGAAGCGGTTGGAGGGTGCCTGGAGATTTGACTATTTCTCCCTTGTTGCGTTGACACACCTCACATTCAGCGACAAACTTACGGATGTCCTCTTTCATACCATCCCAGAAAAAAGAGCATTTGACTCGGTCATATGTTTTGGTGAACCCTGAGTGCCCCTCTGTGGGTGTAGCATGAAGCTCAGAAAGCACCGTGGATTTGAGCTTGGATTGTTTACTTAAATACAAGTGACCTTTGTATCGAAGCTCATCCTGGAGCCAGGAGTATCCTAGGGGAGCCAGAGCCTTGTTCTGCAGTTGCTGGATCATATGTGAACTTTTGGGATCTTGAAACCATTCCTGGCGCACATCTTGGAGCTAATCAGGTACAATGAAGGAAAGAGAAAAAAGAGATCCTTCGTCTTCATATTTTCGGGACAGTGCATCTGCCACGACATTGTCTTTTCCCTTCTTGTAAATGATCTCATAATCATATCCAAAGAGCTTAGTCACCCATTTTTGT
>ML797585.1:87420-111708 GCA_009831015.1 Picea engelmannii | reverse complement strand
GCTACCACTCGAAGGGGTACCAACAGGGGTTACAAGGGTGGCCAACAGACGTGCGCTTAAGAACCACTTGTATTTCCTGCGTGTATGAATCCCTCAACCGTGGGTTTATGCACGTAACGACAGATCTTTGTGGCTTAAAGACGCCAGAATACGTCTCTACCCTGAAGAAAAAAAATACCCACAATTTCTGCCAAGGAAAGTGCTCTGATACCACTTGCAAGATACCAGATATATAAAATATACAGAACAGAAATAAAATGCTAGAAATGGCGGAATAACAGTAAAATATCCAGCATAATCTTCACAATACATAGAAATGATACTCGAAAAAGCAATAGAAAAGAACTTAGATACAGAAAGCAATGTTCACAGGCCTCTTCGAGGGGGCAACCTCCAGTCAAGCAGCGCTCTGTTACAATAATCTCCAAGCTAGGGTTCTCATACCCTCGCCTCTTATTTATACTAAATATGTCTATTAAGAGAAGCATCTAGAGGAAGATCCTTCTAGAAGCAGAAGCTTCTATTAGGTCTTCTTACATCCGCCTTATTCTATTTTATTGAAAGGCCTTATTAATATTGACCTTTATTACATCCGAATATATTGATCTACCTAGAGTGTTGTCCAAAATTTTAGAAGTCAACTATTGTCAACAATCAATAAATAAAAACACTTAAAATTCATGTTTTTCACTCTGGGAGGAAATGTTTCCCTTGTTTTTGTTGTCACCCTTTGATCTTTCTGAATTTCCTTAGGTTGTGTGGATCAAATAGGCCTAATCTCAGTGATCACATGAGAGCAATTGTAGTGTCCCCAAGGCCGAGCCCCGATGTAAACTATGATCTGAAAGAGATTGTAAATATGTGTTATAGGCTGGTGAGCCAAGTTTTGTATAAGCCAGTAGGCTTATGTGTTTGATTAGGCCAGAGAACCTAAGGGTTGAAGGCCAAGGGCCTAGATTTTGTATCTGTATGTATGCAGCACATCAATAAAATATAAACACACGCCAGGTGCAGACCGACCACGATGAATTAGTGATGGGGGACTGAGCGTCCACAGAGTGGGCAAGGAACTAGGGGCTGGAAGGTGGGAAAAGGGGCTGAGTGATGAGCCTAGGGGGCTTAAGCCTGGGAAATAATATTTTAATATTATTTCAAAAAGAGACATGTGCATTTCTGTTTATCCTAAGTTTTGGAAAGGGAACGTGCAAGGTGATGCACGTTGTGGAATGCATGCAGTTCCCAGGGTGACAAGTTTCAACCCTAGTGCATGCAAATATAATCGCCAAGATGAACCGTGGGAGGGGATTTTCTCCTCCATTCGGACCCGAACCTCTGAGCATGAGACCACTATGACCTCTGCCAGAATACCCTGGTTCATCTCTGAAGTCGTAAAGCCTGTGTTGGTGCTGCAAAAATACGGGTACGCCCTCTGTTCTGGGAGCCGAGAAGATTGTGTCCATCTAAAAAGCTAGTTGACTCGTTACCCGTTCGAACTAGGGAATCTGTGTAATTTCCTGCGTGGATTTTTGTCACACATTTCCAGAACCATCACCTTGAGATCATCATGTGATTGCTGAACCGGTTTGGGAAATCATGTGTCTGTTTTCCCCGTGGGTTGTTGTGACCACGCAGTATTGGACTGTGTGAGGCTTGTTGAACTGTGAGCGACTCCTCTAGGTGAGAGAGTGCGCAAAGGAAGGAGAGAACTCCTGGAAGGAACCCTGTAGCTGCCATAGAGCCCGGAGACTTCTGGTCCGGTCTGCTCCTGTAACCCAAGGTAAGGGAGACTGGCAGCCGAAGGACTATCCAGGTGACAGAGAAGGTGCACTCTCCTGGGGTGGAACAGGCATGTGGGGAATGAGGGGCTGTGGGCAGTGAGCATGGGAGATTCCTGGGAGAGCATTCTTCCTTGTGGTTATGTGTGATGTCATCCCTGTAACCTCAGCCTAGCCTAGGATCCTTGCCTTGGGGTGGAGCTCGGTCCCAGCTCGGGGGTGACCCACTGTTGAGCTAATGAACAGTGTGATCTAAGGCTTGGAGGTTCGTGGAAGGCCTACACTTGGTTGGTGATTTCTACAGCTGTTAAAAGATAAGTATTCTGAATTATGCTTTGATCATGTTTTGCATGATTGAGCTGTTTATGTATCATGTTTTCTGCTGTGTAAATGAATTACTGTTGAATGCTATGGCTTGTTTAATTGTAGCAGAAAATTATATATTTTACTCTGAGATTTAAGTGTGTTTAATTGTTTAAATGCATTTGCTTATAATGTCTGTACAAATTATGTAAAAATCCATGTATAGAATGGTAATTGAGAGGTTTGGAAACCTCGGTAGTGAAAAAGGGTACACTACAAAGTGGTATCAGAGCGAAGGTTTCGACACTGAGCCTATATGGGCCAATGGAGCAGTCTTTGGACTGAGAATACGAAGGGAAATTGTGTTTGGAGGACCAATTTCGGACCCTGGTATGGCCCAGAGTGTATAGGAGTTTAAACTCGGGAGGATCGTGAGTCGTAAGATCACTGTGGGATTAACCATCAACTGTCTAAGTTGACAGAAGTTGCACAGGGTTTAAGTCCTCATGGGTAGAGGAGAATTCCCAGAGAGGCGTCGGGATATTAGAGTCATCGGGGTTTTGCTAAGGCAAAGAATCAAGACCTTGTGATTCTTGAAATCCTGAGGAGGGATCATAGCCATAGGATCCCAAGGAGGACACGTGTCAAAATCCTGGAGAGAGTCAGAAATCGGAGAATCGGAGTTCTCGAGCACATAGAGATATTGTCACATGGAATCGCGATCCACGATTTCACGACAAGATCTGGACCGTTCATATTAGGGGACACGTGGCAGAGATCTACCATCAGGGAAGTCCCGACAAGGAGTAAGTCCATCGGTGTTTGAAGTTCATCGGGAAATCGGGAACCCCGATGACAAGTGATTCATACACTTTGAAACTCCGAACCCCAAAATCCCGACGAGATCTTTGAGTACAGTCACGGGGTAGAGGTCACATGGACCTGGGCTTAACCGTGAAGGGTTAAAGCAAAAGGCGCGTCGGCATATCAGGAATCGGGATATCGGGGATTCTGTGAGCGTATGCGCTGTGACATTAAAACCGCCGAAACCCCGATGGGGTAAGGTGGAGGTCATATAGTATGGTCATGTGGACTAGAGGCTGAACCAGGAGGGCTATCCAGTGTAAAATCACAATGGGAATCGGAGGATCGGGAGTTGTGAATGCATGTGCATCGCGACATCACAAATCCTGAAACCCTGAAAGGAGGATTGATCACAGTCATGGGCAGTGGTCATATGGTGGAAGTTTATCCAGGAAGGCTACCGCACGAAGAGCTCAGTGGGAAATTAGAACCCAAAATCCTAACGGGAAGTTGACGGCGGTCATATGGAGGTTGGTCGTATGGTGAGGGTATAGCCCGGAGGGCTAGCACGAACGGAATCCATTGGAAATTGGGAAATCGGGGATTCTGCTGTCAAGAGTTTTAGCACATTTTGATTCGCGAAACCCCGAACCCCGATAAGGGAGAAGGCCGGGGTCACGAGTTAGCGGTCACATGGTGTAGAGCCATAGCAGGGGCTAACGCGTAAAGGTAGCGCATCGGGAAATCGAGAAATCGGAGATTCAACCCACCAGAACATTGTCGGTTTCAAAACCCCGATAGAGGTAACCCCGATAGAAGGAGGGGAGACCTCAAAGAGTTCCTGTGGGAGGAGAATTTCCCGATAGGGAAATAGGAAAATTTCAAAGTTCTTTATGGATCGAGATTTTGAAGTTCCGAAACCCCAGAAATTGCAGAGCCAGACAGAGCTTGGAAAACTTTGTGAAGTTGAAATGTATTTCGTTCTTGTTCATATTAGTTATAAATGGCGTGGATTGTTGTGAAGGTTTAAATGGCCTAACAAATTTAAATTTGATTGCACAGTGCGTGTGCATATTTCAACGAAGGCCAGAACCCCAGTCAAGCAACGTCGAGTATGGAGTGGGGAAAAGTGCAGTTTACTCCTGAAATAGAAGATGAACAGGAAGGAAAGTATGTTAACCTGGGAGTCGAAGGGTCGAACTCTAATGGGCATGGAAAGGAGATGGATAAGGAAGGACATATAATGAAAATCCTTGAAGGATTGCAAAGAGAGGCCAAGGAGCGTCGAGCTGATAGCCGAAAGCTCATGAAAGTCAAGGATCGGCAAGGGAAATTAAACTTAAAATTCTTGCAGAGTCTGGAAAGAATAGAGAAGAAACTTGAGAAGGAAAGAGACTCAGGTACGACAGAGAGTCGCCGAGGACATGGGAGAAGAAGCAGATCAAGGAGTAGTATCCGACATCACAGTCTCTCCCAAAAACATTCGGATAGGGAGACACACAGTAGTTCAAGCCCATCCCCTACCAGAAAACATCGGAAATCTGGAAGGGAGGAATTGAAAGGAGAGATGAATAAAATTAAGCCTCCAACATTCGATGGAGAACATAATAAGGAGGAAGATGTCGAGACATGGTTGCTGGGCATGAAGAAATACTTCCAACTGTAGCATTATTCTGCCCGTGCAGAAGGTAGAATTGCAATATACCAGCTGAAAGGAAAACCGTCCATGTGGTGGGACCAGTTTGTGCAAGTGCAACACATCAGAGAGAAAGAGGTCATGTGGAAGGAGTTTAAGAGGTATTTCGAGAATAAATACCTGACTAAAATATACTATGACAGAAAGATGAAGGAGTTCTTCGAACTCAAGTTGGGCAGTATGACCATTGATGAGTACGAATGAAGTTTTCTGGAACTGCTGAAGTATGTTCCATTCATCAAGGACGAGGCTGTCAAAATTCAGAGGTATCTGAGTGGACTGCCACTTTCCATTGGTGACAAGATTCAATATGATGATCCTAAGACCATGGAAGAAACCATAAGGAGGGCGAAATTCCTATACGAACAGCAGAGAGAAAATCCTACCTTTCGGAAGGCTTGGGATAACCAAAAGAGGTTTAAGAAAGAACAGAGGCAGAAGGGAAGCAAGCCTTCCTTTTTCAGAAACAGTCCTTGGGGACAGTCATATTTTAAAGAGCCCGAGAAAGTTGAAGGGAGTGAGCATATGCCAAGGCCTCCACCCATGGAGTGTTGGGGTTGTAAAGGGAATCATCGATACAAACATTGCCCCCATAGGAAAGACAAAGCAAGAACTGTCCATACTGTTTAGCAAGCTGAAATAGTGGAGGATATGGGCAGCAAAATGCTGAGGATCTACGCAGCCCTGAACAACAAGCAAGCATAATTTCAATCACACATGATTGAAGTGGAAGGTATGATCAACAACCGACCACTTGTTATTTTGATTGATTCAGGGGCTAGCCATAGTTATGTAGATCCTAGGGTGGTGGAAAGTTTTCATCTAATGAAGAGAAAACATGAGAAGTCTTGGTTAGTGCAGTTAGCCACAGGGACCAAGAGGAAGGTCACTGAATTGGTTAAGTCTTGTTCAGTGGACATGAAAGGAATGAGCACTAAGGCTGAATTGAACATTCTGCCTTTAGGCTCATATGATTTCTTAATTGGGATGGACTGGTTGGACCAGCACCATGCCCTTCTGGATTGTCGAAACAAGAAATTTACATGTCTAGACGAAGAAGGAAATCAGGTAACAGTCCAAGGAATTCCCAGAGTCGTGGATGTGAGGGAAATCTCAACCATGCAGCTGAAGAAATGTTACCGGAAAGGCTGTCAATTATTTGTAGCCCAGGTGGAAGAAGCACTCCAAGATGTGGTCTCAAATCTGGAAGACCACAGGGTGCTCAAAGAGTTTGAGGATGTGTTTCAGGAGGTGCCTGGACTACCTCCGAAGAGGGACATCGTTTTTTCTATAAATCTGATGCCTGGAGCAGCTACAATTTCGAAAGCTTCTTATAGGATGAGTACGCCAGAGCTGAAAGAGTTGCAATTGCATCTCGAAGAGCTATTAAAGAAAGTCTACATTCGTCCCAGCGTGTCACTGTGGGGAGCCCCAGCCCTATTTGTGAAGAAGAAAGATGGGACGATGAGGTTGTGCATTGATTTTCGGCAGTTGAATAAAGTCACTGTCAAGAAAAAATATCCTCTACCAAGGATTGATGATCTTTTTTATCAGTTAAAGGATGCGAAAGTATTTTTGAAAATAGATCTTCGATCTGGATATCATCAAGTGAGGATAAAATATGAAAACATCAGCAAGACCGCCTTTAGAACAAGATATGGTCACTATGAGTTTACAGTGGTGTCGTTTGGATTGTCCAACGCATCTGATGTCTTCATGTGCTTAATGAATGGAGTGTTCAGAAATTATCTGGACAAGTTTGTCATAGTATTCTTGGATGATATCTTGGTGTACTCCAAGACAGAGGAATAACACGAACAACATCTTAGAATGGTGTTGCAGGTGTTGAGAAAACACCAGTTGTACGCAAAACTGAGCAAGTGCTCATTTTACCAAAGGCAGATCCATTACTTGGGACACATTATTTCTGAAGAGGGGATCGTTGTGGATCTTGAGAAGGTACAGGCCATTCAAGAGTGGCCAGCACCGAGAAATGTGACAGAAGTTAGATCCTTTATGGGTCTGGCAGGTTATTATAGAAGGTTCATAGCCGGATTTTCAAGGATAGCTCATGCTATCACTTCCTTGCAAAGGAAGGAGAAGAAGTTCCAGTGGACTGAACAATGTGAGAGAAGCTTCCAACAACTGAAGCAACCGCTCACTAGTGCTCCAATCCTAAAGATTGTTGATCCAAGTAAGGATTACATAGTGTGCACGGATGCGTGTAAGGGAGGGCTGGGAGGAGTTCTCAGCCAAGAGGGATCTGTAATTTGTTATGAATCCCGAAAGCTGAAAGAGCATGAAAAGAATTACGCCACTCATGATTTAGAGCTGGTAGCAGTTTTCCATGCCTTGAGGAAATGGATACATTACCTCATGGGAAATAAATTCGAATTAAGAACAGACCACAACAGTCTGAAGTATTTATTTGATCAGCCAACCTTAAATGCCAGGAAAATTAGATGGCTGGAATTCTTGTGCGAATATGACTTTGATATCAGGCATATCAAAGGGAAAGACAATAAAGTGGCTGATGAAATCAGCAGAAAAGTGCATGAATTACATGCAACATCCATTAGCATGTACAGAATTGAGTTGAAAGACAGAATTCTTGAAGCTGCAAATGCTGATTTGCAGTACAAAAGACTGGTAGCAAAGCTACAGCGGCATGAGAAACCACAAACCAAGGAAAGTTATACATTGGGAACTGATAGTTTACTTTTGTATAAGAACAGAGTATATGTACCCAATGACCGAGAATTGAAGATAGCAATTCTAAAGGAGATGCATAACGTGGCTTATGCTAGACATCCTGGATATCAGAAGACTGTGGCAACAGTCAAAAGCCATTATTTTTGGCCAGGTATGAAGAAGGAAATTGTTGAATACATCGCCAGATGTATGGAATGCCAGAAGGTCAAGGTTGAGCATAGACACCCAGCAGGGTTGTTGCAGCCTTTACCTATTCCTGAGTGGAAATGGGATGTGGTAACAATGGATTTTATCACAGGATTGCCCAGAACAAGCAAGCAGCATGATTCAATCATGGTGGTGGTGGACAAGATTACTAAAGATGCCCATTTTATTCCACTGAAAACCACCCACAGAGCAGCAGATGTTGTTGATATCTTTTTAAAAGAAGTTGCACGCTTGCATGGAATTCCAAAGAAAATTGTGTCTGATAGGGACCCGAAATTCACTTCGAATTTCTAGAAAGGATTGTTCAAAGGATTAGGAACGAATCTGAACTTTAGTACAGCGTATCATCCCGAGTCTGATGGACAGACAGAGAGATTAAATAGAGTAATAGAAGACATGTTGAGAATGTATGTGATGAATACACCATCAAGGTGGGAAGACTACCTGCATTTGGTAGAATTCGCCTACAATAATGGGCATCATGCATCTTTGAAGATGAGTCCATTCGAAGCACTTTATGGAAGAAAGTGCAACACTCCAGTGAGCTGGGATAATCCAGCTGACAGAACAGTAGTTGGACATGAACTACTCAAAGAGATGGAAGATCAAATGATAAAAATCAAACAGAATTTGAAAGCTACCCAGGACAGGCAGAAAAGTTACGCTGATAGTAACAGAACCCATAGAGAATTCAAAGTGGGTGACCATGTTTTCCTGAAAGTGAAAACTAATAGGAGTTCCCTGAAATTGGGAAGTTGCGCCAAGTTGGCAGCAATATTTTGTGGGCCATTCGAGATCTTGGAAAGGATTGGGCCAGTTTCATACATGCTTGCATTACCTGCATCTATGACTGTACATAATGTGTTTCATGTTTCATTGCTTAAGAAATATGTACCTGATACTAATCATGTTATCGATTGGACTGTGATCCAGGTGGAACCAGAAGGTGTCCTGCAAGTGCATCATGTATTCATATTGGACGGGAAAAGCAAACAGCTCTGGAATCAAGCTATAGAGCTTGTAAAGGTCCAGTGGACCTAGTATGGTCCTGAGGACGCGACGTGGGAGCATACAGATGTTATGCGGGCAGAGTACCCGCATCTTTTTGAAAATTTTGAAGAGCTTGAAGATGCTATGTAAAGTTGCACTGAGGACAGTGAAAAAATAAGGGGAGGGGGATTGTAGTGTCCCCAAGGCCGAGCCCCGATGTAAACTATGATCTGAAAGATATTGTAAATATGTGTTATGGGCTGGTGAGCCAAGTTTTGTATAATCCAGTAGGCTTACGTGTTTGATTAGGCCAGAGAGCCTAAGGGTTGAAGGCCAAGGGCCTGGATTTTGTATCTGTATGTATGCAGCACATCAATAAAATATAAACACACGCCAGGTGCAGACCGACCATGATGAATGAGTGATGGGGGACTGAGCGTCCATAGAGTGGGCAAGGAACTAGGGGCTGGAAGGTGGGAAAAGGGGATGAGTGATGAGCCTAGGGGGCTTAATCCTGGGAAATAATATTTTAATATTATTTCAAAATGAGACATGTGCATTTATGTTTATCCTAAGTTTTGGAAAGGGAACGTGAAGGTGATGCACGTTGTGGAACGCATGCAGTTCCCAGGGTGGCAAGTGTTAACCCTGGTGCATGAAAATATAATCGCCAAGATGAACCATGGGAGGGGATCTTCTCCTCCATTCAGACCCGAACCTCTGAGCGTGAGACCAGTACGACCTCTGCCAGAATACCCCGGTTCATCTCTGAAGCCATAAATCCTGTGTTGGTGATGCAAAAATACGGTTATGCCCTCTGTTCTGGGAGCCGAGAAGATTGTGTCTGTCTGAAAATCCAGTTGACTCTTTACCCGTTTGAACCAGGGAATCTGTGTAATTTCCTGCATGGATTGTTGTCATGCATTTCCAGAACCATCACCTTGATATCATCCTGTGATTGCTAAACCGGTTTGGGAAAGCCTGTGTCTGTTTTCCCCGTGGGTTGTTGTGACCACGCAGTATTGGACTGTGTGAGGCTTGTTGACCTGTGAGAGACTCCTCTAGGTGAGAGAGTGTGCAGAGGAAGTAGAGAACTCCTGGAAGGAACCCTATAGCTACCATAGAGCCCAGAGACTTCCGGTACGGTCTGCTCATGTAACCCAAGGTAAGGGAGACTGGCAGCCGAAGGACTGTCCAGGTGATAGAGAAGGTGCACTCTCCTGGGGTGGAACAGGCATGTGGGGAATGAATTTATGTGGGCAGAGAGCGTGGGAGATTCCTGGGAGAGCATTCTTCCTTGTGGTTATGTGTGATGTCATCCCTGTAACCTCAGCCTAGCCTAGGATCCTTGCCTTGGGGTGGAGCTCGGTCCCAGCTCGGGGGTGACCCACTGTTGAGTTGATGAACAGTGTGGTCTAAGGCTGGGAGGTTCGTGGAAGGCCTACACTTGGTTGGTGATTTCTACAGCTGTTAAAAGATAAGTATTCTGAATTATGATTTGATCATGTTTTGCATGACTGAGTTGTTTATGTATCATGTTTTCTGTTGTGTAAATGAATTACTGTTGAATGCTATGGCTTTTTTAATTGTAGCAGCAACTTATATATTTTACTCTGAGATTTAAGTGTGTTTAATTGTTTAAATGCATTTGCTTATAATGTATGTACGAATTATGTAAAAATCCATGTATAGAATGGTAACTGATAGGTTTGGAAACCTCGGTAGTTAAAAAGGGTACATTACAGCAATCATCTCTCAAATGCATGCGGGAGGACACGGATTTGGCAGAGTCATTTGAGGGTGAGGAGGGGGCAGCAGCAACTTTTCCTTTGTCAGGAGCATTGTGGGCCTCGGTTTTTAACCTTTTGATTGCATGGGAAGATTGTACTAGTGAGTGGACAAGGGAAGCTTGGACAATTTGATTAACAAGTGGAGGAGCAGGTAGAGACAAGTTAGGCCAGCCACGATGTTGGGAGATTGTTGGGTGGACAGTCTCTTTCCATCTGTCGTTTTCAAGGATTTTAGGTTGTAGTGAAACATGAGGGGGCACTGGGATATGAGGGACCTGTGGGGCTTGGAAGGGAGGCCTTTATGGCCTAGGTTGGACCACTCCTTACCCAAACCAGTGAAAAAATCCAACTTGAAATAGTTGGCCTAACTCTTGCGAGTCTGCATCAAAGTGTATAGAGAACCTTGGCCTTCTAGATCCCTTGTTCCAATTTCCTCTTCCTCTGTTACCCCGGCCATGGCTACCTCTGTTGAAAGATATCATTCATGTATGCATTATTGATTAGAAAATAGTTTCTTCAATAACCATACATGACAACTCTTTTAAATATGAAACAAAGTTTGGCTCAGCAACATATCAGACTCATTCAATCCAATCCATACAAATCGTTTAATACTTGTCAATGATCAGGGAGTGAACAAGGGTTCTGGGATTTGTGAGGGATTGTATTGAGAGAAAAGTGTTAAAATGAGGGGGAATAGGTCATGATTACTACTCACAAACATAAAACAATCAATTGTATCGTAAATCAAAAGAATATATCATTGTAATTCATCCATGTGTGATCCTTTAATTGTCATAATACAGAATTTATCTTAACTATAATTATATTTTAAGAACTCGTAGTGGATAGTGAATATGGGAAGGTGAGGGGAGTTGTAATGTGCGAAAAGTGAAATAATGGTAGGGAAAAGAACGAATATTGTTTGTAAACCAATTAAATAATCCATAAAAACAACTTTGTATTCAATACAAACAATTCCAACACCAATTAAACAATTACTATGTGTCAAAACTTGTTCATTGTCACACATTCAAGTCTTCAAACTTTTTCCATTAACACGGTGTATAATCATACTCAAAATCACTATGCCTTTCAACCTTCCTATTAATAGAATTCTTGTTCTTTTTCATTTCCTTCTCTTTTTTATTTAAAACAAAATCAAAAGGAACACACAATCATATTTTTTCATCTATGTCTAGTATGTATTTCTATAGAATATCAACCAATGCCCATAATTCCTAATTTCCCAAATCAAACATAGACACGGGTCTTTTCTCAAGTTGAACAGACTTTTTAAAACCTTGCCTGATTTCATTCTTTTGACAATATTAACGAATAAAACTTGCAATGAAACCAAAATACAAAACTCGTGCTTCATTTATGATGGTTCAATAAAACAAAACAAAGCACGATGTCTCCATAAACCATACACGGTAAACAACCAAGTCACAGTCATCATTTTCCCCAACTTGCAATGATCTCGATCGGGACTAATCAAACACACAACAGCCACCAACTACAACTAATGCCACATTGTAGGAACACAACAACCAATGCATAACAAAAGGAGGCATCCCCTCGACTTTATACCAATTCTCATCCCCAATTACAACTTTCCAAAAACTCGATCAAATAGAGATGAGACAATACTCAAAGCCACTGTCATAACCACTCAACCAATTTATGACAGTTAACAAGATACCCGACAAGAGTGTGACTGGTTGTGGTTATCAAAATTGGACTCTGTAACCATGAACACAATAAATAACCAAGAGTTCACTCGGTCACAAAAACACAAGGAGACTGGAGGTCGAACATATCAGCAGTAGGTAGAAAAACTTTGAAACAAGCACGGTGGAACCACAAGAGTTTATAACTCTCAGCCTGTGTAATAGTGTGACAGTTCAACATCGGGTAGGGTAGGAAATGATGTAGAGGAGCAATGACTGCTCACTCGACAGTAACAAATACCAATAATGCACATAGGCATAACCCTCACGCTTTTCTCAAGAGGTGAACCAATTTATAGAAATGCCAATGGAAATGCAAACCTCGGGTATTACCAACAACCATAAAGCATACTTCTTGGCATAATGGCCACCCCATAACCAATTGTGTTGATGCCAATATCACAAAAATAGTCCCATGACCAGGTGAATATCCCACGACCATGGCTCTGAAAGATACATAGTGACCAAAAGGTAGTTTGAAACATTGACAGCAACCCCATAGCAATCGAATACAACTAGTTATGGTTTCCATAACTGTGAGGAGGCGGCCAACAAGGCTAAATATATCAAAAACCTCCAACAAAATACCCATAACTACTTAAAACAACATAGAGCCATCACAGTTTCCACCACATAGAACATCCAACGAAATCACAACTTCAACAAATCAATTTTTCCATTTGCAAACGAATAACCACACAGTCATTCCAGAGAAAATACCCACGTATTACACAGTTTCTAATCTCAAGAAAACACAAACCGACACATTACTGAGCCATCGTTCATTTCATACACAGAGTGAAATTCATGGATGGGAAAAAAGAACCATACATGTAACCAATGGCTTTAAAAAGGGTGAGTTGGTCGAGCAGTTCCTTCCAATCTTGAATCTCGAAGCTTAACCATAGAAAAACCAAATGAAACAATAACCATGCTAGGGTGATGGCCAGTGGGAGAAGTATGGAGTGATGTGCATTTACTACATGTCACTTCCATCTTCGTCACATTCAATTTCGTAGTACATGACAGCCAACCAAAAACCATACCATTAACCATGTCATTAATTCCATACATTGAAACTTGTGACATATTACTTTCCAATTGCGCCACCCCAATCCATATTAACCATTTCCAAAAACCATACCATACCATATATCAAATGCGCCCAATATAACTCAATATAACTTTTGTAGCCACTAACATTGCTAGTTAGGATTAATACTAACTTCATTTTATTTCATTTGCACATAACCTCTTAACATAGTATAGTATAGCTCCTTTTCTTGAATTTTTTCCATAAGTTTCTTTCCATTGCTTTTGTTTCATGTGGTTACTAACATGTGTCTTGTGCAAGTGTAATAGGTAATGAATCATGGCGACAATATCAAATGTAACAACAGTAAATATATGCCACTCATAACATGGAATTTAGAGCTTAGAATAACAGAATCATCACATAAAATGCATTATCCATCTGGCATTATGTCACAAACAAAACCAAGACTGCATCATCAACCATATAGAACCTTGTAAGCAACATCGAAACAGCAGCATAAAATGTGTGATAAGACTATCTCCGAGCCTCAAGTCTACAAGGGGGGGGGCACCTACTAGTATTATATACCATTAGCATAGTTTAAATAATAGGCTTTAGCAATACTTTGCGGGCGAGATTCCTTGTTGTGATTTTAATCATCAACAGACACCAAAGGATCACTGGTGATAGAAAAAGGAGAGAAGGTAGGTAATTCTATTTATGTACTGGTAATATTGACTCTTCTATCTCTTTAGCTTCTATAGGAGTGGATATTTCATTGTGGCATCATAGGCTTGGACACATGAGTGAGAATGGGATGCATATACTTCACAAAAGATAATTGTGTCCCGATATTAAACAAATTGATTTGGATTTCTGTTAGCATTGTGTTTATGGAAAACAAAAGAGAGTTAGATTTCTCAGAGTCGGAAAAGAAAAGAAGAGTGAAAGGTTAGAGCTTGTGCATACATGTGTATGGGGACCATATCGGGTATCATCTCTTGGTGGCTCTCATTATTATGTTACTTTTATTGACAATGCAACTAGAAAAACTAGGGTTTACTGCATTCGATAAAAATATGAAGTTTTTGATACTTTTAAGAAATGGAAAGTTTTGGTTGAGAATGAGACAGGAAAAAGGTTGAAGTGTCTTAGATCAAACAATGGAGGTGAATATTGCAGCAAGGATTTTGATGATTATTTTTGATACCATGGTATTCGTAGAGAGAAGACAATTCCAGGAACACCACAAGAAAATAGTGTGTCAGAAAGGATGAACAAGACAATCATGGAGTGTGCAAGGAGTATGAGATTGCATGATGGTTTTCCCTTACAATTCTGGGAAGATGTTGTAGATATTTTTTTTAATTAATAAACAGAGGACCTTCAATATATTTGGATGGCGGAATTCTAGAGGAGGCATGGACAAGTAAGAAGGTAAACTACTTTTTTTTTAAGACTTTTGGTTGTGAATCATTTGTCCATATTGATAAAGAAAATAGAACAAATCTTGAGGGAAAATCCAAGAAGTGTACCTTTATTGGATACGGTGTTAATGATTTTGGTTATCTCTTATGGGATTATGAAAATTACAAAATAATTAGGAGTAGAGATGTCATATTCAATGAGAATTTCATGTACAAAGATCAGTTGCAAGGAATGAAATAGGAAAAAGAAAAACATGAATAAACGGTGCTTGATGAGATCACTAAAAAAGAAATTCCAAAGGTACCAAAAAATAAAAATGCACAACAACAGGAGAAACAGGTACCTCAAACTCCTGAAAGTGTTGTTAGAAGATCTATCGGGTTAAGTAGACCCCCTGAATGATACTCTCCTTTATTTCATTATTTATTGTAGACTAATTTTGGTGAACTAGAATGTTATGATGAGGCAATGCAGGTAGACACTAAAAAGAAGTGGGAGCAAGGCATCAAAGAGGAAATGGATTCCCTGGTAAATAACCAAGCTGGGGATTTGGTTCAGTTTCTTGTAGAAAAAAGAGCATTGCAAAATAAATGGGTTTACAAGTTGAAGGAAGAAGGTGGAGGTAAAAAGTGGTACAAGGATAGACTTGTTGTAAAGGGGTTTGCACAAAAGAAAGGTATAGATTTTGATGAACTATTTTTTTTTGTTGTTAAAATGAATTCAATTAGGACTATTTTAAGTCTTGTGGAAGTAGAATATTTACACCTTTAACAGCTAGATGTAAAAAAAAAAATCTCCATGGAGATTTGGAGGAAGAGATTTATATGCAGCAGCCACAGGGGTATGAGGTCAAAGGGAAGAAAAAATTGGTATGCAGATTGAAGAAAAGATTGTATGGCCTAAAGAAATCTCCAAGCCAGTGGTATTTGAAGTTTGATAGGTTTATGACAGAACAAGGTTATAGTAGATGTTATTCTGATCACTGTGTTTATTTTAAAAAGCTAGAAAATGGAAGCTATATTTTCTTTCTATTATATGTAGATGACATGTTTGTTGCAGGGTCTAATATGTAGGATATAAATGTGCTCAAGAAGAAAATAGATAATTCATTTACGATGAAAGATTTGGGTGATGCAAAGAAAATCCTTGGTATGAGAATAACAAGAGATAGGAAAAATTGCAATTTGACATTGTCTCAGGGTGAGTACGTAGAGAAGGTGCTAGAGAGGTTTAGAATGCAGAATGCAAAACCAGTTATTACACCTTTGGCCAGCCATTACAAATAAACCAAAGAAATGTGTCCCAAGACACTAGAGGAGATATAATACATGTCCAGGGTCTCGTATTCTTCAGCAGTCGGCATCTTGATGTATGTGATGGTTTTCAGAAGACTAGATATTGCACATGTAGTGGGAGTTATGAGTAGGTATATGAACAATCCATGTAAAGAACATTGGGAGGCAGTAAAGTGGATTCTCGGGTATTTGAAAGGTACTTATACTTATGCATTATGTTTTGGAGGTTAAAACATTGTTCTACAGGGATATGTTGATTCAGATATGGCAGGTGATAAAGATAGCAGGAGGAGCACCACAGGGTGTTTTTTTACTATAGGTGGAACAACAGTAAGTTGGATTTTGAAACTACAAAAGGTTGTTGCACTTTCAATGATAGAGGTAGAGTATGTTGTTGATACAGAGGCTAGTAAAGAGATGATTTGGTTACAGAGGTTTATGGAGGAATTGGGAAAGAAGCAAGAGAATAGTAGGTTGTATTGTGACATCGAGAGTGTCATTCATATTACAAAGAACTCATCCTTCCATTCGAAGAATAAGCATATATAAGCATATACAACTAAGGTACCATTCCATACAATCTGTCTTGGAAGATGGACATTTTAAGTTGGAAAAGATACACACTAGCCAGAATCCTACAGACATGTTAACAAAGGGAGTAACCAGGAAGAAATTGATTTCCTACTCTGTTTCAATTGGTCTTCAAGCATGCAGAAATTTTTTAGGTCCAAAGTGGAGTATAGTCCAGTAGGTACAACAGTAGTGGAGTTGTTGTGATAAGTCTCCAAGTGGGATATTATTGGTTATGGAGCCTAATTATCTTCCTGTTTCATAGGTCTTTGTTTTCAACTGTGTTTATACCCCATGAAGACTATACACCCTGGAATATTGTACACCCCTCCACGCAGAGGGGTTGTAGGGGGGGATTTCCCCCCTTTTTGGGTCTAGGGGGATCATCCCCTCGACTGGGTGGTTTGGGGGAAAGTGGTCCCCCAGAGGGGGTTCGGGGGCAAAGCCCCCGAAGGAAAAATTACCTTGTAAAATTATACTGTAATTTCATAGTAAATATGGACCGTTCATTATAAGGTCACAGATATGATGGTAGAAGTTATGTTAGGGTTTTTTTCCCTAGAAGGAAACCCTATTTTATGAGGGAAATGTATTTCGGCTATGCTTCATTGTGAATATTGTATTCTGAGAGAGGATACTGTGAGCGAAAGAAGAGGAAGTTACAACAGATGTGTTGTAGGTTGTATCCCTTCATTTGATGGATAATAAAAAGGAAGGACCTGAAAATTTATCTAGTGGACATAGCCCACACTGGATGAACCACGTATATCTGTGTCTCTATTGTATTGTGTATCTTTAGTGTTTTATTTTCGCATTTGTTTTTATTTTATTGCTCTACGATCCTGTTTTTCTAACACATTTCTTCAAAGCATGCTTTTTTGGAACTACAAAAGGGTTCAAAATATATTTGATTAAACCTCTATCCAAGAACCCCTAGACCTATCTATTCACTTTTTCATTCTTTTTTGGTGTCATTATATGTGGCACCTTGTTTGAGAAAATCAAATCTAGTATCAAATTTATTTGATGCATAACACTCATCATTGGTGGTAAACCCTTTGTCATATCACATGAGATCATCTTCTCAAACTCCTCCAACAATCCATTTTCTTTTAATAGAACCCCACTCTCTAATGTCACCTTGTTTTCCCTTGGCATTAGGGAAAAACAACACTTAAAAATATTCACTTGAAAAAAAAAAATTCTAAACACAACATCACTTTGTTGTTATTCTCTACACCCTCTTCCTTCTTGCGGTACAATTTGAATTTCCTTCTACCCTTCTCAAACTGAAAGGAGTCTCTCTTTCTATCATGTACAACATTTTAATCAAACTAACATGGTATTCCCAACAACATGTGGCATGCATCCATTGGAAACACATCACATAACCCATGGTCAAGATAGCCCCCTTATGTGGAACTCACCAAACTTTGATATAACATCATAATTTGATGTCCCTTTTATAACCATGACACCATATATGTATTTGGATGAGGTGTGCATTTCAAATGCAACTTTTGTATCATTGCTTAGAAAACAACCTTTTAGAAATTAAATTTCCAGTGCTACCTTTGTTTATAATCAAGATATAGCACTTACCTCCAGTCTTGCACTTCATTTTGAAAAAGGCATTCCTTTGTTGCATGTACTTCTCTTCAAGTTGTCTCTAAAGGTTTAGCAACACTCTCTTGAACATCAATTTTTCTCCTAGCTCTTGTTGAACATCAACAATACTCCCATATGTTTCACTTTCTACATGTGAAATGTGTGTTGTTGCATCATTTTTCCTTCCTTCACTATAGTTCTCTATGCATTCATATGCAATGTGCCCATGTACCCCACACTTGAAGTAAAGTCCATTAACTATTATTCTTCTTCCTTTGCATGAACCTCTTATGTGAATAGTATTGTATCCTCCTATGGGATTATTATTTGATGCAATTGTCCTACTTATTCAGTCTTTGATTTATTCATCCAATCAATGTGCTTCCCCAACCTCTCATTCATCTTCCTCTAGAACATTGTTGTTCTCTATCTAGCTTCTCCTTTACTTTCGGTTATAACTAATAGGATTCTACAATTTTAGCACCAAATCACCATTCTCAACTCATGATTCATATTGAATAGGAAACTTCAATCCATTACCATACCTTGCCACTGCCTTTTCACTTGTTTTATTATGTCTATATCTTATGGACAATCTATAAAACTTTTCTATATACTCTTTAAAAAAATCTATTTCTACTTCATATGTTCTAATATATTCAACAAATTTAAAGAATAACCCTCAAGAAAAAAATCACCTTGTGATAGCAACCCACCAGGTTAGCTTCCCACATGTGAAAAGTTATAAGCAAACTCTATCGCAGCTTCAAAATCGAGTTGCTCTCAATTTCATTATACGAGCCTAATTCTCTTTTTTTATATAGTTTGGAGTACTTTGTTCTCACACTAGACTCTATTGGTGCTTATCTATCGCGCTCAAATCCAAACACTTATCCTTCTCGTGACCAACTGTTAGAACCCTGCGCTTAAAACCTAAGCTATTACGCATCAAACTATCACACTTGAGTTATGCACCCTAAGTGTCACAAGTGTCGTATGCACCTTGGTAAGTGTCACAAGTGTCGTATGCACCTTACTAAGTTTTGCATGCACTTTTATATGTGTTTCTACATATTTTAACCCCTTGAAACCATCAAATAACATTGGACATGATCCCTAAGTCATATTGGAGGAAGAAACCCATCATTCAAGGCCAGAAACACACTTTTTACTTGGAAAATCGACCGTTTTTGTGCATTTTTTAAGGGTAGCGTCCCCCTGGCCATGTTGGGGGAGTTCTACCCCATAGGGTAGAACCCCCTTACCTTATTTAGGGAGTGTTGATCTAGAATCAGTGCTCTATATCTAACTATAGGGGAGCATTTCTTTTGGTTAGAGGAAGATTTGGAGAATCTCGCCTCTTTCTAAGGGCCAGCTCTTGGAGATGAGGTTGGTTTGGATCAAATGATATCATATGGAACTATCCTAGGATCATATCCTAACCTAAAGGAGTCATATCCTCAACTAATCCCCAAATCTACTAATGGTGGTTGATCCTCCCAAGCCTATAAAAGGAGTCAATTCCAAGGGTGAAGGAGGAAAACAATTCAGGTATCAAACCTTTGATTCTAAAGGACACAGAAAAATATATCAAACTTATGATAATGGGATTCATGCAAGGGTCTAGACGAGTAGATATTGGAGGAGCTACAACTGACATCATTTATGGTCTATAAATTTTCTTGGTTCTCATTTAATATACTTGGCCTATTTCCTTCAAGTGTATGTTTACATGTGCTTGTCTATGTTTGAATTAATTTACATAGATGAATTTTCTTTGTCTAATCCATTAGAGTAGGAGATAGTTGTTTGTTTCTTGATGTTCAATGTAGGTACGGATTTGCACCAAGAGTGAAGATCAAGCTCGTGGATTGGAGCAGCTAGGACAAACGTCATAAATGAGGTGCATCATACTTCCCCTCCTCTCTTTTTCGATGGACAAAATGAATTTATAGGAATGGTAGTGTCCAAATATATTTTTTTTTGTTGGTATAGGGGTCTGTAATCCAAGGGAAAGTTCACTTGTCCACAAGGGAATATTTTCGTAACAGAAATTGGCAACTCCACTAGGGAAGGACAATGACTTTTCTTTCCTTGGATCGTATGAACCTTTTCCTTGTTTGATATTCTTTGGTTGACTATTTCTGAGCCTTCCCTCTTCCCTCTACTTCATCAAGCAGTAGTCATAGTTACCAAGTCAGTCTCTACTAAGTTTTTGTTTTTTTATGCTTATTTTCAAACATTTACAGGACTAGCACTCCTTCAGAGTGGATACAAAGGTGTTATTCATCTTAATAGTGCTTCGCAGTGGTCTCTTAGAGGGTGCTATAGCGCTCTATCTCCTTGATTTATGGAGTGCTACTCTCCTATTTTGATTAGATCCAACAGAATCTACCATGTTTTGCTCAGCCCTTTGTTAGGGGTATTTTTCCCAGAGTCCGTACTTTTTCTTGTGACTTTATTTATTTTGAGGATATGGATCTTTATCACTATTTTTGTTGTCTTGTTTGAGCTTAAAACATTTTCCAAATTACAAGATTGATTTTCCTTGTTTCTTCTTGGTTTGGTCTAAGTATTGTGAAGTTTCTGGTTATCTGACTGATTGAAAAGGTCTGCAAAGTTTTGTTGGTCTCAAGTTACTTTTCAATTCTTGCCTCTTTGAATGATTTGAGAATTTACCTAGCCTTGATTACTTTTTCTTTCTGCTCGTTTTATCAAGATAGTTGAGTGATTTCCCTTTCTCCTTATCATTGTTTGGACTTTCTTTTATCCCTTGAATGCTTGTCGATTGTCGAGAGCTTGATTGAGTGAGTTATCATACTTGTGTCTTTCAGTTCTCATTAGTCTGTGAGTGCATTCTTTATTTGAAATCATTTTTTCTTCCTATCTTTTGTATCTGCATTCAACTCTTTCATTTTGATTGAAACTAATGAAGCGTTAAAGGATTTTCATATGCTTTCTTTATATATTGGAATCAAATAAATAAGATAGTTTCATTCTTGATTTTGGGTAGTTTAGATAGGTAGATTGCATTTAGAAGATTGCATTTGGGAATTGGGTGTTTTTATTAAAGGAAGTTCAACCTCTTCTCCATCGTGTATGTAGGATTCATTGAAGAAAAATATTTTCATCTCGTTATTTTTCATTCTTTTGGAGTCGATTCTAAAACATTATAAGTTTCACTTTCACACCCTTGAGTAAACAACATCCCTAAAATGAAGCGCTTATAAAATTAATCAGACACTTTTATATTATCTAGTAGAAAATCTACATTAGCTTATTCCCTGGCGCTTATTCCCTTAAGAACTAATTATCCAAATGGTTGATGGCTATAACCATTGCTAAAATCCATAGATGTATGCACTCAATATGGATTGTTGATCCACAATCGAATCTCTGTATTAATATTTTATAAAAAGGAGACTACGTTGATTATGAGAAACTACTCGACATTTCAATCCAAAAGTAGGGTTCATCCTCAGGAGTATTAATACTCCTAAGGATGATCCCTACTCTGGGATTGAAACGTCAAGTAGTTTCTCATAACCAACGCAATCTCTTTTTTATAAAATATTAAAATATCCACTGCGTAAAAGATGAACGAATCTCCATCATTAATATGAATATGGGGACCACCACACATCAGTTGTTGATGTATGTTGTCACCAAAAAGTTGGGACTTGATGCCTCTCTCAGTGACCAAAAACTCTCGAAGGTTGCGGTCCACAATGATCTGCATCGTTGATCTCGCTGGTGATCAACGGTCATGATATCTTCCTGATCTACAATATCATTCAACTATGGATCATCGTTAATCCAGATCGCGGATCCAGTCTGGACCATTGATATCACCTTTTATTGTATTCCAAACTCACAATGTGGGTCAGCATGGAACCCTGAATAATTTGGAACCTTTCTTCCATGTGTCGTATCTCGAGTGGCTTTGACGTCAGCTTGACATATCTCGGCATTGGGACATCAAGACTTTTAGCACCTCCCAACTACCATAACTCATCAAGATCTAAGATCCTAAATAATATGGACCATTAATCTTGCTAGTGATCAATGGTCACAATCTTCCCATTCCTATTGTACAGCTACTAGTACGCGCTTTGGGCTTGCCTATGTGAACCGGTCGCATGTCACTTGTTTACTAGGTTGCCACATGTCACCTCATTTCGTTGATTTCATACGCACCATATGCCAATTGGACATTAACATGTGTCATTTTTTGTATGGACCACATGTCACTTCCTTGGTGGATTTCATTACGTTAGCATGACATTTTTTGTCGTCGGGACATCGGGACCTTTCAGAATACTCATCAACCAAAACTCCCAAGGTCTGAGATGCGTGATGATCTGAATCATTAATCCTACTAGTGATCAATGGTCATGATCTCACCATCTATAAGTCTAGGATATCGAGTTTGGACAATCGATCTAGCAACTTTATCCCATATATAATATGATTCATTGATATCTTCTAGACATGGATTAGTCACCTTTCATTTAACTTCCTCATGTATTTTAACTCATGATACATTGTCATCCATCGATATAGCTTTGGAATTGATGGTCAGATATTTCTCTCACCACCGGTTATTGGGAATTTTACATAATCCTACTAACTTTGATCCAACGAATTATATTCATCAATGGAGTGATTCGATGGTTTTTGTTACTCGATGCTTACAAAGGCTTATTTAAACTCTAGTTTACCTTGTGTGCAATAGAGTCTTCTACCTCTATTTTCCCAAAACTCCAACTGACTCAACTCTAGGTTCAATTGATGCATTATGGCCTCAAAGACATCGATCTCTTCAATGACCGGTGATCTATTTTGATCCAAACCTACACAACACTGGTTAACACCGAGAGGATCTTATATGGATTCAATAGCTCACACTTCGTCCAGTGATATACAAAGACACCAGATAGACACTCAGAGATTCTATAAATGAATCTATACACAATTACATAAGGCCTTTTCACCTTCCTTGACCTGATTTACAATTAATTGGCCTACGTGTATTTAGTTGGTCACACTCGGCCTCTTACACACTCAATTCCCCTTTCTAACTCTGTCTATACACACACTCTCTCTGATTTCCCATAGGTTTACAATTTTAAGACTGGAAAGTCAACTTCCAGCTCATCAACAAATCCCTAAGATTTTGCAACTAACAACCATAATATCACTCTCATACTTTACAATTGATAAGGCTCAAATGGAATTGAATCTTCCATAATTGGGATATTCTACCTTGTAACATCCCGCTCTGGCACACTAAGAACATTTATTATTTGACACTTGCTTGATTATGATGTTAGGCCATTATTACTTGATTATGTTGCGATTGACAGATGACATGATGTGTTACTATTTAATGTAGACAGGTGCTATTGACTCAGTTTGATTGAGTGTCCAGGGTTTTTGACCTTGATGATACGGAGGCATCAGTAGAACCCCCTTGGACTCCGGACCGAGTCAGGGAGTGTGCTTTTTGGGTGATATGTTTACTATGGTGTTTCATTCGATTGATGATTTGTTGTTGACATTTCTGACATGATTGTTGATGATGGAGACTGACGATATCTTGCCGACCAGACTCACATATGGAGTAAAGGGGCCACACACACGATTTCAGAGAGGTTGAGGGAGAGGGGTGGACAGCAGCCCTGCCACCGCCTACTAGCACTCCCGTCGTGGCTCGAACTGTAGGTTAACGATTACCTAGTTCGAGAGGATCCACGATGTCGCGAGGGCAGACTGTGACAGTCGCTCATGATGATTCTAAGGGGCGCGCAATAAGGCGGGGGCCTTATTCCTTAGAACCCTTAGTCTCCTACAAGTTCACCTAGCGGAGTGTTGACTCCAGGGGTTATAGATGTCTACCAATCAGTCCAGTTAGCGAGTGGCACCCTTGGAGCACGTGGTGCATCCTGAAGGGCACGTCGCACAAAAGAAACATGAGAAGTGAGTGGCACCCTTGGAGCACATGGTGCATCCTGAAGGGCACGTCGCGTAAAGGAAATGAACGAGGCGAGTGGCACCCTTGGAGCACGTGGTGCATCCTGAAGGGAACGTCGCATTGATGTGGATGAGGGAAACAAACCTAATAGCCCCAAGACCTTAACTCTTTAAGAGATTCCTAAACAACTTCCCTAATCCAGTGACGCCCAGTTCAGAATCTACTACAAGTCTAAAAATTGTTAGGGTAAAATTTAGTCTAACCCTAAGAGCAGACCCTGGAATAAAAATAACCCACCTAAGAAATAGTTGGTCTTCATGAAATTCTTGGGGCGATAACGAGGGTAAGTGTTAAAGAGAATCTAATA
>ML797585.1:57921-76915 GCA_009831015.1 Picea engelmannii | reverse complement strand
TTTATAGAATAAAGAAAAGGAATAATGGATTCTCCTTCCATAAATTTATTAATCCCTACCGCCTCTACCATTAATAAAAAGTTATGCATGTAAAGATAAAAGGAAATTATGAATGAGCGCATTTACTTTTTGAGTTCAAAAAGTAAAAAATAAAATAAAATAAAATAAAAAGGGAAAAGGGGGGGAAAACCTAAAGAAAACAGGATTTAGGGTTTGAGACTGATAAAAGAAAGGGAGAGGGGGAAAGAAGGGATATTTTTGCAACTATTGGTATTGTTATGTTGCCAGACTAGAGACTGGACTGATTTCTGGTAGGAGTTGGGGATTCTCAGCTGACTGGAGTGGTAGCTCTGCCTTGGAGGCGAGCTGAGAAGCTAGGCTATTGTCTGGTTTGTGTGTGGCCCCTTTGCGGCTCGAGGGGCTAAGGGGGAAGGAGAGTACCCCTAGTGTTTGGCTGGGAGGTATCGGTGAGTTCCTTGCGGTCGGCAAGCAGGAGCAGGAGTAGGAGCGCCAGGAGCACAGGAATCGTTGCGGCAAGCAAATAAGGCAAAGGTATGTTCCTGAACTGAGTAGAGTAGAATTCATAGCGATTTACTGCTGCGATTATGGTTGTATTGTTGTGGAATGTTGTTTACTCGTCCTTCATACTCTGTAAGAAAAAGGAAGGGGGGGTATTTCAGAATACCTCATTTTTTATAACAATGCGGTTGAGGGTTCAGGAAAATTTGTTGTGGGTTTATGCTATTTCGTTGATGTACCGTGGGCAGTCTTTTTGTCGTAGGGATTTTCTATTGATACACTGGTGTTTATATTTATATTGGTCTTTTTTTAATCTCAATGGGTTTACTCGTATTACTTTGGGCGTATTTTTACACACAGGGAGCGTCCTTCTGCCGTAGGGTTTTTCTATTGATACGTTGGTGTTTATATTTATATCGGGTTTTTTTTTTCTTTCAGTGGGCTTCCTTGTTTTACCTGGGCATTTTTACATGCCCATGGTGGCTCTTTTGGTTGGTTTTCTTTTTCTCCTGGTCGTTTTTCTTTTTACATACATCGGTGTGCGTTTACAGTGGGTTCTCCTCTCCATTGGGCGTTTTCAGCTGTACAGTGGGCGTTAGTTGACCTGGGTGTCCCCATTCACGGCCGGGTATTATTTATGGCTTTTACCCTGCACAAAATGCCCTTTCGTTTCCTAGTGGTGACATCATTGAGATTGGGGTTTAACCTCTCGGCTTTGTGTAGTTAATCCCTTGCGAACTGAAGGAGGTTGCTCCCCACCGTTCGACCCTTAAGCCTGTGTGTTGTTGTTGGTTGTGGCATTGAATATTCGTGCGGTTGTGGAGTAGAGCTAGCTCATGATAGTGTGTTTGTTGTTGGTCGCGGAGTAGTGTTAGCTTGCGACTGTGTGTTGTTGTTGGTTGTGGCGTTGAATATTCGTGGGGGCCGTAGGCACTGTGTTAAAACAAAATCCAGTCTTCCATAAAGCGATGGTTATTTCCCTGTGCTTGCTTCGCCCTCAGTGAATTGAAAACTTGCACCGAAGGCCATGATGGCAGCGGCGGGTAAGTTGACAAATGGACTTCGACACGACTCTGCAGAGGGCATCGATCACGAAATCTGCTTATTTCAGATAAAGCTTGAAATCTGATAAGCCCAATGCGTTAGTATGATGGTACGACTCACATATCGCCGATCATTCTCGTTGATTTAAACAGATATGTATAATCTTAAATCTCTTTTTAACAATAAATATATTTTTGGACTAGGTATACTTTTAAATTTCGTTTCAACAATGAATACATTTTTGTAGTTTTTGATTTAGTTATCATAATACTTTATGAATTTATAGATATCTATTTTTATTAATATTAGATTTATTCCATTATTTTATTTTAAATTATATAAATTATTTTATTGGTAACCTACTATTGGATAGGATATCGTGTACAAACAACGAAATCTTCAATTAACGCAAAATATAGAAATCAAAGCATAATTGCCATGCACGCCATCGAACGCATAACAAGACAAGAGGGCGCGTTCGTGCATCGAACCTATAACCAACGACAAGAATGCGCTGACAAGGAGTGCGCTTACAAACAGCAAGATCCCGAGATCAAGATCTTGTGTACAACAGCAAGATCTAGAAATGAAGGAACCTCCATGTGCTCGTTCATTCCATGCGTGTTTATATATTTTCAGAATGAGTTCGTACGGTGTTTTTACTTCCAGAAAATGATTTTTGGTTATTTCAGAAAATGAGTTTCATATTTTATAATTTTGGGTTCATGATTAGAGGGAGCTTAAACAGTTTCCGTATTACAGTTGTCTCTGGGTGAATCGTAATTTCTGAAAGGTTCTGATCCCTTTTCCCAAATCGTGACAGTTATATTCATTTTTTTTTTAAACCTAAACTGTAATATAACCTGCCATATAATTTGTCGTGTTAATGTTATTTAGGGAAAACGTGGTTGTACTGTGGTCGTTATTATTTTATTAGGCAAATATAAAATGCAAGCATCAGTGCAGTGTAAATTACAGCCTTAGCATTGCTTAGGGAAAATTGGCGGTAATGTGGCTGGTCTTATTTTATTGGCATTTTTTTTATTTGTTAAAGTTGTTATCTGAATGGTGGAATTTTTAATTATTGACAATCTGGTTAATTTTTGGTGGCCGGCAACAGCAGACAGACAGAGTTCCTTTATTACTATTTTATTATAGCCATCATTAGACACGCTATTTACCTAGTTGCCGAATTTTTATTCCTTATTGGACAAGGTGGACTGGTCGCCAAACCCTCAAAGCTTTTATTGCTTATGTCGTGTCCTGATACTGGAATAAATGCTAAGATATCGATCTCAGAATGCCCTTTCCCAAGCCTTGGGGCTCCCAAAATATTAAAGTAACCGCCCAGATTAAAATGTTGACAGCGAACATAATAACACAGTTTGAATGAAGCACAATTTGGCATCTACCGGTTTAGTTCTGTTAGGTTATATCACAGCTGTTGGGCTCGATAATACTAGAATGAAGGAGTTATGTTTCCCTAAAATCTGGTCCCTATATTATAATGAACCATCCTATAATGAATGCATGTAAATGTCATCGGAAAGAATGAGATTTAATGTCACGGTAAGGTAAATGTAGCGACTGTAAAGCAAGGTTGTGGTTAGGTTAGTACTTTATATTATTTTATTTATTTTAAGTGTACTATATTAATTATTTTTTTTAGAATAATGATTAGATTTTCTTCATGATAGAGTATCATAAAATGGCTCAAAGTTAGTTTATAAAAATATATGAAATGGATCCAGAAATCTAATCGTAGATTTTTCTTTTATAAGTAGGATTCTTAAATTCATTTTCGCCTTAGAGCAGCCGACCTAAAATATAAACTTGAATAGAAATAAAGTGTCCATTTTTATAATGATAACTATTATAAGTGATTTTAATGATTCCTGGAATTTAGACAGTGATGAAATAAAGTGTCCATTTTTAATGATAAATTATCTTAAGTGATCATAATGATTCTTAAATTTTAGACAATAATGATCATAAAGATTATTGATTCGAATGATAAATTTGAATGCAAGGCTACACTGAATTTGAACAATAAAGTTCATAATGGTTAATTAGAATGTTAAGTGTAAGGATTATCAAGTTAGCACCAAAGGGTGCCTTATATTAATAATAAAAGATTGTTATTGTTAAGAGTGTGGGAGGAGAAATTTTGGGTAATATGGTTAAGAGGTACCCATTCTACTCCTTGGGAAATGTTATACTTATGGTCCTGTAACCATAGATCCTGGGAGATAAAGGCCCTTCTTAGGATCTTCTTTATTATTGCCAATGCTTAAGAAGTGTTAGCAATTATTGATAACGAGGTGCTAATTGATTAGGATCTAGCATCAATCTTGGATATATAATAGTTGAGGTATTGTGTTATTTAAGGACTAGGAACTCGGGGTTGTCGCTACAATTACTGGTTCACACTTATGGTCGATCAATTTACAAGTTAGATCATGCAATGATTGATAATGTAAATACACTGATTGCGTCAACTGAATTCAGGATAGATTGTTAATTAATGATTTGTAGTTAAGGATTAAATGTTACTTATTGCGTCAAAGGACAAATTTTGCTATCCATCATATTTATGATTATAATTGATGACTATTGACTTGGTTCATGTTATCCCAGTTGAGAACCGACTTGCGCAACAAGGCCCTAGAATGATTAATTTTAGAAGGTACCTAGATGGAAATTGATCTATAGTTGCACGAGGGAATGGCCTCGAGACTAGGGTAGAATGTAGTCCTTGTTCAAACTAACGTTGTACAGGGTAGTAAAATTATGTGTGCTCAGTGTGCTAGTGTCGGGTGGCGACGTAGAGTCAAGTGTGTCTGTTACTTCTGCACGCGCACACACTTTTAAAACGAAAAAAAAAAAATTTGCACCTGTTATCAGCGTAGTTGTCCTAAGGAGGAGGGTCATTACATACCTAAACTCAACTAAGTGCTCAATTAAGATTTTACACCTAAAATAAGGGAAAATAAACCCTATCCTTCTAGAATCCCACTAACACATGAGAAATTACATTAATTTGAAGTTTTAGGGAACCCACTCCCTTAGTAAATGTAAAGTCCCCTAGGTCAAATCAACAAGGTTGATTTTGGAGGTGAAATGATCCTACATTAGACTCCCAAGGTTAAAAATGTTTATGATCGTCTGATCGTGTGTCTTCAATTGAAGTCTTCTTTTGATCCTCTACTAATTTTTTCCATATGCTCTGCTAAATATGTCCTCCATTGCTATCCTCAATCTTCCAGGACACAAAATTTTGTTTTGTTGTTTCTCATATTGTTGGCTTCCTTGTTGCCTCATCTCTTCCTGATATTTTCTAGGATCCCACGTCTTACTTTTATTCTTACCATTTACCTTCCTAATATAATCTCTCTCAACCAACTATAGTTTGTGGTTGACTGCACTTCTCATTTCATAGTATCTCCATATGTACTTCTTCATCATCAAATTCCACAACTTATCAATTTCAATGTCCATCTCTTCCTTTTGTTTCCTTTGACCTTCATATGGAATCCATACATCTGCTACCAACACCTTAGTATTTATTTACTTGATGTCATGAGGTCCATGGGAATACTCTTCAAAGTCTGCAATTTATTCTTCTCTTGATCCCTCAAATATTTTCTTTATATGAAGTATCATTGAAGACTGTGTTCCTACAACTACTATGTAGTCTTTGTTGATGTTTGGACAACATCGGGAAGACATTCTCTTAGATTAGTAATTAATAATTAATAATATAATTATTGAATATTAAATACTATACATAATAAGTAAATGATAATAATAAATATTAGTTATTGATTATCCAAGGGACGAATCCTTTCATGGATGGCCACCAAATTTTCTCTATATATGGAACACTCATCATTGTAATAATAAATATTGATCATTTCTCACATAGAAAAACAACTTGGTATCGGAGCGGGACTAGGCTTGACTCCCTCACATGAGGGCCTAGGAAAATTAGAGTAGAGTAAAGTGTTGGGATTGTTAAATTTATGGGGTTGTTACAATCTCTATGTACAACATATTTACTTTTTACTGCTACCTAAATTATAGAAAGAATTCCATAAATTATGGTGGGCAGTAATTTCTAGTAAAAATGTCTAATTACCTAAATATGAGGAATGTACTGCATATTTACTTCTACCTATATTTATGCAAAGAATCGCATGAATTATGGAGGAACAATTTAACAAAGTCAAATACTATGTGGATGGATTATAACCAGATTAATCTTTGGGTAGTTACGGGAGGTATTCTCCAACTATTTATAAGAAAGAAAATTAATTTTAAATTTAATTTTCAAAGAGACGTGTCTTTTTGGATCAATCTAATATTACTATAAAAAGACACTTGAAAGACACAACAATAGACACACATATTTTTTCTCTCTCACATGTGGGAAGTGATCTAAGGAAGAGACTGAAGTTTCTAAGTAGTTTAAATTTTCCGAGTTACTTAGTGATGTTCTAGAGTTTACTAAAGTAATATTGTATATCATTGGAAGTAATTAACACTTGTGGAAAATTATGTTTGTCTAATTTAACACTAGAAAATCAACACGGTTAGTCGTATGACATTGAGTATATGATGGATGTGTGTTGGTATCCATATGAAATATAGTATATAATGGATGTGTGTTGGTAATAGTAGAAGATGTATCATTTGGAGGGTCATTATATATAGTTTTGTACAAGATAAATTGATCTCATTTAGAAGATGATTTTTGTTGTTCTTGTTTCTTGTTCCGGGAAGGTCTCATGTAATAGCTATGAGAATGAGACATAATGAGGGTAGAAAGAGAAAAACATGGAGGGAAATACCTTCCAACATGACATCAAATAGAGACATTGTCAATCATGATGCTCAGAGACAGGAAGTCTCTAGGAGCAATGTACCTCCCAGGATGGGACCATGTGAAATAGAAAAGACAGTTCTAGTGATCATGGATACAACCAGTAAAGATGGATTGTAGCACAACTATGGTGATAGATCCAAGTAGAGGAGGTTGTACTACATCCAGAGGGAGAAAATATTGAGTTACCTCCAGAGAATGAGGAAGAGCTACCTTTGGTGTCAGAGGGAGCAAAGACAAAGGAGGAGTCACCTCCAACTCTAGAGGGAGTTTTGATGTTTGAGGAAACATCATGAGACATTCTCACTGGAGGATCATGTGTGGACTAGTAGGGGGGAATGTACACTTCATCTTGACATGCCTCAAATGTTGATATGAAGTAACCAAGACATTGGTTTCACAAGGAAACCTCGATATGTATTGTGAGACATTGGTTCCATGAGGGAACCTTAATATGTCTTAGACATTGGTTTCATGAGGAAACTGATATATGTCAAATATGGTCCAATATGACATTACCTTTCAAAGGGAGATATTTGAGCCTATTGATAAAATTGATCACGTTGATCCTATAGCTCCAGTTAATGTTCCCAGAGATATTGCAATAGGTCAGAAGAGACTTGCATGGGCTCGTTAGACTCTGTAGGAGGCAAGAGGACATGCAACTCCTGGTGGTACCTTTCGAGTGAGAAATATACCTCAGAGATATTCGTGCTACGCCAAAGCTATGAGCCACATCATTCATTTTGTATCCTTCCTAATATGAGGAGGAAACTAGTCATCTAGTATGGAGATATGGCATGATGGAGGAGTATCAATCCATCATGAAGAATGATGTGTGGGATATTGCTCCAATATTTGAGCTGAAGTATGTAGTGACTTCCAAATGGATCTATAAGATCAAAAACATAGCTAACGGGAGCATCGAGAGGCACAAAATGATATTTATTTCTAGAGGATTCTCTCAAGTGGAGGGAATATATTATGAGGAGGCATTTTCTCTTGTTGCTCGATACACTTCTATCCAAATGATTATTTCCCTTGCAGCATCCATGGGTTGGAGACTACATCATATGGATATGAAGACAGTCTTTCTCAATGAAGAGATTTAGGAAGTAGTATACATCAAGCATCCAGATGGTTTCATGATACATGAGAAGGATTCTCATGTATGCGGGTTGAAGGGACTCAAGGAGGCACTTCGAGCTTCGTATACGAGGATTGATGGATACCTGATAAGTTTTGGATTCAGCAAAAAGTGTTGTTGATCCCAACCTATACTACAAGATTGTTAATGGTGAGTTCCTGATTTTGTTCCTCTATGTTGATGATTTATTCCTCACCGATACAGAGAGCTTTATTGATGAATGCAAGTATGCATTGGCATATGATTTTGAGATGAAGGACCTTGGTATGATGCACTACTTCTGGGACTAGAGGTGTGGAAAAGAAATGATGAGATCTTCCTAAGTCATGGGAAGTACATAGTTGAGATATTGAAGAAGTTTGGGATGATAATTTGAAATCTCGTGGCTACACCAATGGTGACTAATCTGAAGAAACTAAGTGTGTCTTCTTCTGATTCTGATGAAATTGATCTGACTCTATAAAAATAGTTGATTGGATCATTGATGTATCTAGTTAACACCAGACCAGATATTTTCTATGCAGTGTGTACACTTATTTTATGATTCAACTGAGACAGACACGCTAGATTGATGTGAATCATGTGTTGAGATACATGCAAGGAACAATTGGACATGGTTTGAGATATACTTCCAGTATTGGTATGATATTGCAGGGATATACTGACTCTGATTGGGAAGGGAGCATAGTGGATAGGAAGGGAACCTTTGGGTATTGCTTCACTTTGGGATCTTCCATGGTCTCCTGGTGTAGCAAGAAACAGAATTTTATGGATTTGAGCACATCAAAAACAGAGTACATTGCATTAACCATGGCAGTCCATGAAGCAGTGTGGCTTCACAATATCCTTGTATATTTATCTGAACATGTGTTGGATTCCACCGTTATTCATTATGGTAACCAAATCTATGTGAATATCTCATAGAATCCAGTGTTTCATGAAAAATCAAACCACATTGAGATCAAGTACCATTACATCTGAGACATGGTGCAGAGAAAGGAAGTACTGGTGCAGTACCTTCCTACAAATGAGTAGGTTGTTGATGTTCTTACTAAACCAGGATGAAGTTCAAGTACTTCTATTATAGACTTGGTGTGGCATAGAATTCCTCCCTCGCTGAGAGGGAGTGTTGATGTTTGCAACTTCCTGAGACATTCTCCATATCGTACTCCTATGTGACTGAGTTGAGTTTATATGTGAGGACACTTATCTGAGAAGGATAAGTGTGTTTGGGCTTATCCAAGAAGGGATAAGTGAGTTGATATGTAAGTACACTTACCTAAGAAGGGATATCCCAACTTCCCTTGTGGAGAGAACATGAGGGCATGTCAAGGGAGTTGACCATGAAGTCACACACTATGGGGAGTTGACCCTAGTGTTTATAGAGGGAGTAGCCTCTAGAAGTCTGCATGGGAGTGCCATGTGTGACATACATTCTCCAAATTGTACTCCTCTGTGAACTGATTTGAGTTAATCTGTGAGGACACTTATCCGAGAAGGGATAAGTGAATTTGGGCATATATCCCAACATCCCTTGTGGATAGCACATGAGGACACATCCCTTGTGGATAGCACATGAGGACATGTCAAGGGAGTTGACCTTAATGTCACACACTATGGGGAGTTGACCCTAAGTGTTCCTAGAGGGAGTAGCCTCTAGAATTCCACATGGGAGTGCCATGTGAGATAGACATTTTGCTAATATGGTGGTTGTGTACCACTGGTGGAGACTTTTTGTCTATGGATAGTAGTTGTGTGATATTAGTTGATTACAAAATAGTCAATGGACTACTAGATGAGGACATCATGGAAATATACCTCCCTAGATAAGAGGGAGTGTTGATATTTCATCATCGGGTAGACCTTCTCCTAGATTGTGATGCAGACCAAGGGGAGATAGGATACATTTATCATAAAGGTGCACTTGTGGTAAATGAACCCAAGCATAGTCCCTCTTTGATCATGACAAGGAATAATATGGATTCTAGGTTCTTGAGGTGTTGTCCACGTGTCAGTTAGCATCAGGTCGACATTCACTCATAGGCGTGTACCTGTGGTGAACGATCCTAGTGTGGTCTTTGTCTTGGTAATGGTGATTTGACAAGGAATGATAAAGACTCAATATTCTATATGTTATTACATCAGGACCTAGAGTGAGCCTGATCTCAGAGAGAGTCAATTAGCTTAAATGGAGAGTCACATAAGGAGTTTCCCCTCAATTCAAGTGGGAGAGAGACGTCTCCCAAGACTGACAGACAAGTTTCATGAGTCTAGGGTGAAGTTTGTATACTTCAGAGACAATCTTGGAATGATGTAGAATGTATCCCTCATTGAGAGAGAGAGTGTTGATGTTTGGACAACATCGGAAAGAAATTATCTTAGATCAATAATTAATAATATAATTATTGATTATTAAATACTATATATAATAAGTAAATGATAATAATAAATATTAGTTATTGATTATCTAAGGGACAAATCCTTTCATGGATGGTCACCATATTTTCTCTATATATGGAACACTCATCATTGTAATAATAAATATCGATCATATCTCACATAGAAAAACAACAATCTTCATCAATCCTTGGATTGATCAACTAGTCTTCTAGTAGCCTTATTTCTTCATCATAATATCTCAACATTATATTTGAATGTTCCTCTTTAATTATTTAACTCTCTTTGTGGTTTCCTTCATAACATGCATACACACACCAATGATTAATTTCAAACCCATGAGACTCTTGGGTCTCATCTAGCATCGTCTCCTTATGTTGGTTCAAGTGCTTCATAAGATTTTTATCATCTGCTTCCTCATTTACAAGTTGTGTATAGTATTCTCCGTGACTATTTTTGAGATAAAAATATTTCATCTTTCTTCATAACAAAATTATGATTATGTTCTATTCCTTTAGAAAGCATATTTCTCCCTACATAAATATTTATGACGGTTACAGGTGATTGTCCATCTTCATCCTTTGCACAACTTGTAAACACACACAGGTCCTTAGTTTTAAAAACATAAGACTCCATGGTCTCATTCGATGCCTATGACATCATCCTCACATGATGTTATGAACTTTCTTGAAAGTTCATGAGACTCTCAACGAGACTCCCTTCGGCATCTCCATCATCATCCTCTCTAAGGAATGATCCTTGCTCTGGTTCATACAAGTGAACTCCTTCTTCCATCATTGTCCTCTGTCTTAACTCGGCTACTCTGAGTTCCTCTTCCTTCAATGAAGCATTCAACCGGTGCATCAATTTATTCATAGACAAATGCACAATAGGACACTTGACCTTCTTCTTCACACTCCAACCCCATATTTTTTCTTCATTGCTTTCCTATAGCAGCTTCAAAATTATTCTAAGTCTTTCCCTTACCTCAGTAATGTATCTGTCAAACTCCTCTTGGTTCTTATTTCTGCCAATTGCTTTGGCATCCTCTCTCCTATTTTTGTGGCTTTTCTCTAAACATGTATCATGACCATCAGTACTCATCTCCATATTCTCCCTTGTGAATTATCCTAGTTCACTGTGAGTTTCATCAATCCTTATTTGTAGAAAGTATCTACATATTTCCACTCAATACCTCATCAAGATTTACCTGAGCCTGACCTCCTGGTATTCTTCTGGTTCTCTCCTCTAGAACCTCTTGAGCACTCCTACTCTTCTCTATATTTTTCACCTACTCACACATTTCTCCGATAACTTTACTTGTCCTCCTTAATTCCAATTCTCTATTGGAAGTATTTACACCTTCCTTTGCTACATTTGTTCCCACTAGCTTCTTCACTTGAGAGATTCACTTGCTTCCTCTTCCTTTTCCATAATTCTACTAGCTGCAATGGAAGATACCATTCCTTATGTTGCTACCTATAAACATAATATGTTTTTTCCAATTTTAATCATAAGACTTTAAACCAATAATTGTGAGATATGTTCATAGATCTTGTTTCTTCAACATATTATCCCAATTCTTCTTCTTGGTTGTGATGGTCTCAAATATGTAATAATCCACTTAAGGAAATCCAATTTCCTTTTTCTACATGTCTGCACAAATTTGTTCAGGTCCTCTTCTACTAAATTTTGTCTCTTGCTCTGTATCCCTTACAGAATTCCAAAGATAATTTACTTGCTTTGATACCAATTGGCAGCATCCCACTAGATTAGTTTCTCATGGGTGTAGATTTATAAGTAAACTTTTTTTCAACTTCAAACTTGAGATTCTCTCAATTTCATTATACAGGCCCAATTCCCTATGTTTATAGAGTCTGAAGTACTATGTTCTCACACCATACTCTATCGGTTCTTATCTATAGCACTTATCCTTCTCGTGACCAACTTTAATAACCCTACGCTTAAAACCCAAGAGCCTTTATGTGTTTATCTCTAAGCTCCTTCCTATACACGTGACCAGTGGTTGTGACCTGACACTTATTCCCTTAAGCACTAACTTCTTAGCACTAATTCTCCAAATGGAAAATGGCTATAACTGTCGCTGAACTCCACAAAAGTATGCACTCAATATGGATCATTGATCCATGATTGAATCTCCATTGTTAATATGAATGTGGGGACCACCACACTTCAGCTACTGACGTATATTATCACTGGAACGTTCAGACTTAATACCTCCCTCAGTGACCAAAAATTCATGAAGGCTACGATCCATAATGATCTGAACCGTTGATCCCACTGGTGATCAACGGTCATGATATCTTCCTTTACGATATCATTCAAATTTGAATCAACGTCGATCTGGATCATGGATCCAGTCTGGACCGTTGATCTCACCTTTTATTATGTTCCAAACTCACGACGTGGGTCAGCTTGGAACACATAATACTTTGGAACCTTTCTTCCACATGTTGTCTTCAGAGTGGCTCTGACATCATCTTGGTGTATCTCAACGTTGGGACATCAAGACTTTTAGCACTTCCCAACTACCAAAACTCGTCGGGTCTTAGATCTGAAATAATATGCAATGTTGATCCTGCTAGTGATCAATGGTCACAATATTCCCATTTTGATTGTACATCTACCAGTACGCAGCTTGGGATTTCCTACATTGACCTGCCACATATCACTTGTTTACTAGGCTTCCATGTGTCACCTCATTTCATGGCTTTCATAAACACCATGTGCCAATTGGACCTTAATACATGTAATTTTTTATATGGACCATGTGTCCCTTCTTGAGTGGATTTCCTTACATCAGCATGACTTCTGTCTTCATTGAGACATTGGGACCTTTGAGAATCCTCATCAACCAAAAAATCTCACTATCTCTGATGCACGATGATCTAGACCATTTCACGATGATGCGTGGTCATGATTTCACCATCTATAAGTATAGGCTATGGAGTTTGGACCGTTGATATGGAAACTTTATCCCATATCTAATCTGAGTCATTGATCTCTTCTAGACATGGATTGACAACATTTCCTTTAACTTCATCATGTCTTTTAACTCTCGATACACTGTCATCCATCGATATGGCTCTCGAATTGACGGTTGAATCTTTCTCTCACCACTAGTTGTCGAGACTTTTACAGAATCCTCCTAACTTCGATCCAACGGATTATATTCATCAATGGAATGATTTGATGTTTGTTGTTCCTCGATGCTTACAAAGGATTCTTTGACATCTGGTTCACCTTGCGTGGAGCACATCTTTCGACCTCTATTCTCCCACAAATCCAGTTGTCTCAACTATGGTTCAAACGATGCACTATTGCCTTAAAGACATCAATCTCTGTGATGATCGATGATCGATTCCAATCCAAACATGAAAAACACTGGATAACACATGGAGGATATTATATGGATTCAATAGCTCACACTTCATCCAATGATATACAAAGACACCAGATAAACACACAGCGATTCTATAAATGAATGTGTACACAATTACATAAGGCCTTCTCACCTTCCTTGGCCTGATTTACAATTAATTGGCCTTTATTCAACATGTTGGCCACACTCGGCCTCTTACACACGCAATTCCCCTTTCTCACTCTGTCTATACACACACTCTCTCTGATTTCCCATAGGTTTACAATTTTAAGCCCGGAAGGTCAACTTCTGGTTTATCAACAAATCCCTAAGATTGTGCAACTAGCAACCATAATAGCACTCTCGTACTTTACAATTTGTAAGGATCAGATAGAATTGAATCATCCATGATTAGGATAATCTACTTAAACTCAACTACTTTTTCAATTAAGCTTTTACACCTAAAATAGGAGGAAAAAAAACCTGTCCTTCTAGAATCCCACTAAAACATGAGAAATTACATTAATTTGAAGTTTTCGGGAACCCACTCCCTTAGTAAATGTAAATACCCCTAGTTCAAATCAACAAGGTTGATTTTGAAGGTGAAATTCTCCCTCATCACCTTGCAACTTAGTGACCATTATGTCTTAATGATTTATCTTCTCTTCAGCTTTATTTTGTCTATAAAAAATCAAGATGTCCCTCCATAGAGATGCATGACCTTTAAACTTCATACATGAAAGCTTCATTCTTCTTGGTTATTCAACTTGATCAAACCCAAAGTGTTTGTCTCTTTCTCCAATATAGTCAATCAACTCTTCTGAATTTTAACTCCTTGAATACCTTTAAGCTTCCAATATAGGTCTACAACGAAGGGCATGAGGATATTCCCACCATTGAATTGGTAAATTGATATCTCTTACAAGAGAAAGGTGTAAGATTCAAATCCCTCTCCACCCAGCATTAAAGTGGGTATTTGTATTACATTAATGTGGAGTTTCAATATGTCCCTAAGGTGTAGGACAGTCAGTGGTGAAGTGTGTTGTTAAGGCACTCCATGATGTTAACTCATCGGTTCGAAACCTGTGGGGACAAAAAATGCAGCCATGTTAAGGGTTGGTGTGGCTCAGGTCGAGTGCAATCCCCAGGTGATTTTAACGACTTAGATGCCCCTGATTCGTGGTTTCTCAAGCCACGGGCTAGTCCCACATGTCACGGACAAACTAGCAAACAAAAAAAAATGTGGTGTTTCAATATCTCTCTTCGATCATTAATTTAAAACATTTATGCATCAAAAAAAAGGATATGCCCAATAAAATGTTATTATCCTATAAAAGGGATACAAAGAGAAAAATATTTAGATAACACATGGGTATAAATTCATATTATCTTGAATTTATCATTCATACATGATGAGACATAGTCCATGTGATAATAGAGATATTATATTTTACAGTATATTTTTATGTATTATACATATTTTCTATGTACTTTTTCTACAAGTGTTCATGTTCTAGAAGCTTCCTTATACATATTTGTATGTATATTCTTTAGAAATTTCCTTGCATTATATGGGATACAAATTTGACCATGTCAAACTTGATCGCTCTCCTACGGTTTTGTACTCTATATATATTTCTTAATACAAAAAAGTGTACCAATGTGTACAACTCTAGCAATGTCCTATAATACTTGCATACTTTCTGTCTTATGTTCTTGTGTGAGTAGTCTCACTATTGGTACTATGCTTATATTATTTGGTATCAAAGTTGAATAATCATGACCTCTAGAGATCATTCCATTTTATTTCAAAGGGATTCCATTTTTTCCCTTAATAGATATCATGATATATTGGCTTCATAAGGGTATTTATCTTGTATCCTCACTAAATATCATGGCATTAGACTTCAAAGGTTTCCATCTTTTACCCTTACTACATCTCACATCATTTAGCTCATTATGAGAAAATCCCTGGATCTAGCCTCCTTATAGGGTCCCCACCTTTATCCCTCTACTATATCTACACTCTTTAACAAGATTCATATTTTTGTGCTCACATCAACTAGTTGCATTTGGATATCTCTTCGTAGTTGCTATATATTTTTATTGGTGCATTAAATTACAATGAAATCAGCCACATCAAATGCAAATTTTTGGTTCCCTTTCCAAATTTGGGTCATAATGGAAATTCTTAACAATGTTGCAGAAGTTATAGCCATTTTAAGTTGCAACATCAAAACTCTCAGGGAAAAGAAAGATCCATTCACTTGAAGCTTCTCTTCATTATTTTAAACCCTAGTTCTAATGTCTTTTCTTCATGGATCAATATTCCTCTAGATAATTTTAAAATCCAAGATATGAATGTTAGTCCTTTCCAAGAAGATAAAAAACATGAGTGTCTCTACATCTATCGAAGGTTTGAGAACAAAATGATGCAAAACATGATGCCCATGATTGAGACCATGACCGAACAAAATCAATCATTGGTACAAGAATTTGTGTGACTGAAAATTAAATTGTTTGTTCCTCTCGAAGGACATCATAATGGCGATGATCAAGAACAACAAATCAACTCTCCAAAAATCGATGCTCTACAAGTGAGAGGTCTCCAACCTTATGAAATTTTATTCAATGCCCAAACCTATGTCCTTTGTACATTATCATAATCATGCTCCAATAATGTCTCTCCTACTGAATTCACCTCTTACCGAGGTCAACATGCTTGAGGAATATCATGAGCTACAACAACCTCAACTTGAGTCGATTCCTCCATTTCCTAATTTTTAGGAACATACTTCACTACCACTTCTTCTAGTGTCTCATGCATTTAAAGCGCAACAAACTTATCCAACTACACTACGTGGTGATCCTATGGCGTTGGAGACTCCTCCATATTTCATCTCCACATCATTGTTGCCTTCAATGTACCCACCTCTATTTGTACATTTTAAGTTTCTCTCATTATCTTCTCCTCCATTGACAGTGTTTCAAACAATACATGGGATCCTCCAATTTACACAAGGAAGACTTATTGCTACTCAAATTCATCCATATCATCATCATTCTTCAAAAAAGGATTCATCCAACTCCTTTATCTCATTCCTTACCATAGTGCAATAGAATGACTTCCGCAAATGTATGCACTATGCTACTTTTGTAGTTCCTTGTGTCCATTTTATTTATACTTCATTACTTCTCCTTGGTTTTTATAATTCTTCTTCGAGTTTGTATTTTCATCAAAAAGGATATTCACCAACATTCATTCATGAGCCTCTTATATTTAATAAATCATTATGCCACCAGTTCAAGCATTATCTTTTGAATAAGAACATAATGTTATACAAAGACCCCAACTACATAATCCTTGTGGATTATTTTGTACATCTGAATTGGAAGGGTTGTAATCCAACATTAATCGAATCAAAGATGATTTCCTCTAAGCAAGGAGGAAATGATGATACATAGTCCATGTGATAATAGATATATTTTATTTTGTTGTATATTAGCATATCATAGACATCTTCTCCATGTACACTCTAGCTTCCTTGTTAAAAAATATTCCTTAAACATCTTTCTATGTACCTTCTCTAGAAGCTTCCTTGTATTGTAACAAAGACAAGTTGGCATGGTCAAACTTGATGACTCTCCCACAATTTTGTACTTTATATATATACACACAAATGAGTGTACCGATGTGTAGAGCGTTGGTATTCTCCTCTAATACTTTTATACTTTCTCTCTTATGTTCTCTTTTGTGTGTATTTGCATTGTTCATAATGTGATCATATTAGTGAGGCAACTAAGTTAGTGGAGAGATGTTTTTAAAATTATTGGAGAGCCCAAATGGTTAACCAACTCAAATAAGTTTAAAACCCATAGAAGAGTATTGAGGACATTAATTCCACCTCCAAGAAATTATCAAACATTAATCCAATGTGTACTAACAATGCCTAACCTCAAAGGGAAGTTAATAAGCCATGGAAGAAGCATTAAGCAAACATTGGGAAACATGACATGGAGTTAAATCAAAGAAGAGGGAATTGATATTTCAAGAAATCCTTTTAAGCCTCTCGCAAACTTAATTGGTCACTGAATCTACAATGGATCCATGCATCCACTAAAAGAAATGATGAATATTGGTTGATGGGGGGAATTCGTGGCAAGTGTCAAATTAATTTTATGGTAATAATAAGTAGAGTAGGAATAATCAAGTAGGATCTTAATCAAGAACATGAAGTCCTAGATCAAAATTATAAATATAATGGAATTTATGGCTAAATCATGGCATGTGGTTCTCTCTCAGCTTCCAAGTTCTCATGAATATCAACGTCAACAAAGGTAGGAGGTTGGAGAATTTCTATAGGGTGTAGTTCTTTTATCATGGAACAACAATGGTTGACCAAAAAAAAAGAATAATACATAATTAACAAACTCTAATTTATTACAATAACATTTTTAAGCATGATAGAGTTAAACAAAGAAGAGGGCAGTGATATTTCAGGCAATCCTTTTAAGCCTCCTGCATACTTAATTGGCCACTTATGCAGTGGATACAGCATCAATTCAAAGAAATTATGAATTTTGGTTAGATGGGGAATTGGTGGCAAGTGTTAAATTAATTTTATGGTAATCATAATTAAAGTAAGAAAAATCATTCAGTAGGAGCTTAATCAAGAACATGAATTCTTATAACATTGTTGTATAGTAACATAAAGGTATATTAATGAAAACAAATTCCTAGACAAGAGAACTCTGCTAGGGTTTGGAATGTGCCTGCATATTTAGGGTTTTTCGTAGTACCTATTTCTTCTTCTATCAGCGCCCTGATCTCTTCACTGACAATGATTTTGGTTATTTCATGATGGAAAAAGACGAGGGGGTGTGATCCCCCTCCCCTATTGCAATGTGACAGCGGGTACCCTTGCGGGCTCCTTGAGCTCGCGACAACCTTTTGATTTGTTGTGGCATCTAAAGGACCAGCTCTTCCAAAACACAACCAACAAAATAAAATCAATAGAGGTGGAGAGTGAATCCTCTCATCCAAAATTGGCTCGGGCATTGGAGCCAGGGAAATGCATTTCTCAAGCTTTTGCAGCCCCCATGTATTTCTTGCTCAATAAGAGTGGGAGATAAAACTCAATATATGAGAGATTGTGCCCTCATTGGAAAATTTCTAGGAATATGGCCATCTGAATTTGATATCATCAAGTGGATCAACACCTGGTGGAAACCCAAAGGTCATTTCGACCTTCAGCTGGGCTCCAAGGGTTTTTTCACCATCATATTCCACAATCTGGCATAAAAGGATCGAATCTTTGAAAAAAGGCCCTATTTTTATAATTCGGCATTACTTTACCTAAAATTATGGACAGAACGTCTCAGCCCAAAAAAAAGAGGATGTCACTCATGCCCTGATCTAGAACAAATTATACGTGCTTCCCAAGAGTTATGTCTTACTGAAATCCTTGCTAGAATAGTAAATACCCTAAGCATCTATGTCAAAGTAGCAGAAGCCACTAGAAAATAGCGTTATACATATTATTCATATATCTATGTGTACATGAACATCTCCAAGCCCCTGCCTCACTCTATTAACCCATAATACCAAGATGAAGAATGAGCT
>ML797585.1:26717-45274 GCA_009831015.1 Picea engelmannii | reverse complement strand
GTTTTAGTATTTCCAACACTTAGAATCAAGCCTCTTCTTCCTTTCATCATTTAAAATATGGATTTGTAGAGGGGTGAAAAATTTTAGATAGTGTGAACTTGGCCCATGAAGTTATCCATTCTCTCAAATCCTCCTGAACCCCTGATATGTTAATAAAACTAGATCTCTCGAAAGCCTTTGATACCCTTAGTTGGAAATACATGAAAGAGCTTCTTCTAGCTTTTAAATTCCCTAAGGATTGGGTCAAATGGGTTCTCAATATCACTTCCTCTTCCTTATTTTCCATTCTTGTTAATGGAGTTCTTTCCAAAATGTTCACTCCCACTAGAGGTATTAGACAGGGGGACTCTCTTTCCCCTTTCCTCTTTGTCATTGTGGTGGAAGGAATCGGTCGAGACATAAAAGCTTCCATTGATAATGGATCTTTACAGGGTCTCCCATTGTTTGTTCATCATACCCATGTTTATCATGATCAATTTGTAGATGACACTATGATGATGAGGTCTCGCACTACCAAGGAAGCCCTAAAAATTCCAAGTATTCTTGATGATTTCAATGTAGCCTCTAGAACCTCCATCAACTTGACTAAATCAAAAAAAATCTTCTTCAATACCCCTGATCCCATACAAACCCACTTCACTCGGATCCTTGGCTTCATGTGGAGCTCCCTTCCTTCTAAATACTTTGGCATCCCCCTCATTGATAATGCCTTGTGCTCCAGTTCATGGTCTCCTCTTATAGACTCCCTACAATTTAGGCTTATATACTGGATGTTTCGATCCCTTAACCTTGTTGGCCACCTCATCCTTCTGAAATTTCTTCTCCAAGATATTCCAATTTATCTTTTCTTTACCTTGGCAGCTCCAAAATTTGTGTTAAAAACTATTAGCAACATTCAAAGAAAATTTCTTTGGCAAGGTACAAAAGAAGGGAAAAAATGATCTCTTATTAAATGGGAAAACCTATGTAAGTTGAAGCTCTCAAGTGGGTTGGGGTTAAAATATCCTTTTATTTTGAATGATGTAATGGGGGGGAATATTTGGTAGAGGTGGATTACACACCCAACGGACCTTTGGGCCTACTTATGGAAACAAAAATACTCACAGGGAATTGGGGAAAGTAAACTAATAAGGTTCAATGATCATCACAATGGCCCCCTAATTTGGAATGCATCATGGAACAATCGATCCCTTGTTCAAGAGAATTCCTTCTGGGAAGTCATAGATGGCCAAAGTGGGATATTTTGGAATGACTCTTGGCAACAACTTCCACCCCTTTAGCTCAAAGACAGCCTACAGAAGATATATCTCCTAATGCCAATCAAAGTGATGCCAAGATCAAGGACTTTTAGAAGGAATCCTCTTCTCAATCACCATGGAGAGAATGGAAAAATAGTCATCAAGATCTCGATCTCCCTTCAGGATGTAATCTTGGAGTGTGGAAGGAGGAAGTGATCCTTAGAAGAGTACATCTACGACAAGTACCTAACATTCTTCATTGGGGTTTCTCTTCTCAAGGCGTTTTCTCTACAAAAGAGGCTTATGAAATCAAATCCAAGTATCATATTTTACCCAAGGACACCATCTGGGAAAAATTTTGGATGAGGAACCTATGGCCCAAAGTGAGCACTTTATTATCATACTAATCGGTAAGTGTGGACACAAACAGATCTCCCTAACTTCCACATCAAGCTAGAACAAAACAAGACAGAATACACACTTCACCTTAAACTTCAATGTCATATAAACTAGTTTAGAGATGTCCAAATGACATACCTTTTAAACGATGCTTGATCCTTGCTAGTGCCATCCTTTTAGATCCTTCTTTGAGTTTGTGGGATGGTAAAACTATTTTAAAAAGCAAAAACCAACAAAGAGAGAGAACACAAAGATATATATATTCCAATGAACTCTATGTATAAGATCAAGGAGTTATACAATAAAAGATGAGACGCCTTTATAGGGAAGAAATTTCTTGCTGCATTATATTAAATGGAAAGTGGAGAATACAACCTATGCCTTTATATTGCAATTTCCCCTTTCAATGGCTCTTTGCTCCAACACACACACTTTTGCTCCAATGCCTTAGATGAAGAAGATCCACAATCTGACTTAGAGAACTAAAGCAAAGCTCTCAAGAATTATATGTAGTAGAGCCCTTCATGCATATGAAAGTCTGAGAGATACCTCTTTATATAGTTTGAAAGAGATATGGATGAGGAGATTAGGATGATCCCACTAAATCAGAGAAGCAAGTAAGATCCAAACCGATCGGAGGCTACCTCCTAGAAGATTCCCTTCTAGAACATTCATGAATTTTGACTTTTCCTTTGCTTAAGCATCATCGCAACCTATGCACAAGCAACATGCGATGACGTCGCAGTCTATTTTTGGTGCAGAGTGTGATGATCAGACATCGTCGCACCCCATGCATACATCAAGGTGCGATGACCTTCCTTGTTATGGTTTTTGAAAGAGGAAAAGCAAACCACTTTTCTCATGGAGAAAGTTTATTTTAATATTTTTAGGGAACATGAGCACATGTTGTCATTTGATCATTGAGGTGACAAAAATAATGTGTAACAAAATGCCCCCCAAAGTATGAAGCTGGAACTTGTGATAGCTGAAATACTTTGTAGAATGTGTGTGTTGAAAACAAGGAGTGCATCGATCAGGAACCTACAAATAATCAAGCATCTGCATAATAATATACCATCTTTTGAGGTAGGCATTCCCAGGCTCATACTATAAGTGACTCTAATCATAAGTGTCAAGCGAGTCATGGCCACTAAATATACACTATGGATCCATGTCATCATGATTCAGCATAGCCACCAGGAATACACTATGGATCTATGCTCTAAAAGAATTCAAATTCAGACATAGCCACGAGACATACACAGTGGATCTATGTGTTAGTACAAAATTATGAATATTCCATAGCAACCTGGACCAAAATAATGAGATCCAGGGTCTTCATTTCCATCATCTCTAAGTATGAATCTAACCATATGATTACAGGTTTCGAAGTTGAACATGGTCGAAACCACTTGATTACCGATCATTAATGAAAACCGTTAACAAGTGCGAGGGAAATCACCATTGATGTCAATGAATCCCAAGGTATTGTAGTACAATCCAACAAATGTGAATAAATGAGTTGAATTCAAACACTCAATGGAATCTTCCAATCAGGGGTCAATGATGTGAACCCACTATTGAAAGGGAAGAAACCTGCCATTGAGGCATGCAGGCTCTAAGGTACTAAATGATTTCTAAATATTATTCCTAGATAATGAGTTGAAATCGACAGGAAAAGACTCATCATAGGAGGGACTTGATGTATCCCCCATCAATGACATGAAATACGTAACATATTTGAAGTATATCAGAGTATGAAGTGATTTGGAACTAACTCAGGGAAGGATGGCATGGTAGAAAATTTATAACTACAGATGGTCAACTCAATAGAAGGCTTGTTTTGGTTGGACTTCTCTTGAACATATGGACGACACGACAGTTGTCTTGGAAGCATTGACTCAAATAGGACCCAACATATAAACTTGTGGATGGTCAAACGAGAGAAAAATGGATTTCCAAACCTGGATATAAATATGAAGGGAGGTGTCATGTTCAAGAGAGACTATTACTGCCACTAACACAAATACAGAGACACATTTCTTTCCCAATTTTCCCCCACCATTTCTAGAGAGTACCTCTTTATTTTTACACAAGCTTGAGGAGGATAAAATATGCTTGTAGATGTAATCTCATCCTTCATACAAGTCCCTCGAAGTATGTTTAACAAACCCTAAGAAGGATTGGTTCGATCCCATATGGGTCTTTCAATATTTGTTTAATGAGTCCAAAGAGAGAAAAGTCAGGGGTTTTTCATTTATAGGGAGTCTGAAAAACACTTTAAGAGAAATCCATCGTGTCCTTTTTCATAAGTTAGTCTGATGAGACTAAAAAAGAGATAACCTACCGTTCATCAGACGTTTTCTTCAAATACTTTTATAAGCGTGAAAGAACAATATCGCTCGGCCATGTTTTCATGTTTAGGGAGCTTGAAAAGATCTTAAAGGATAATACACAGGTTTCATTTTTCGTATTGCCAATGCGAGTTTGAAAAAATGACAAAATACTACTGGATTACATTCTCATGGTTTCAAGAGCGTGAGAAATAATTAAGACTCTACTCAGAGTTTTTCCTAAAAAACCCTAAAAGGATCTGTACATAAGAAAAATATGCAAAAACAAATCGAAAAGGGTGGACCCCTATTCAAACGTCTCATCTCTAGACCTTTTAATCTGAAAAGTCAACACTTTTCCAAGTTGTTAAGACTTGGGCATGGATAAAATATAAAAATAATATAATTTTGCAACTAAAAAGTGGTAAAAACCAATAAAATAGGCCAAAAACACCATTTTACCATTTCATTTGCAAATTTACCCAAATAGTGTTCCAAAACCCTTTTTCTCCCCAAATTTCAATTGTCGATTGTGGAGCATGTGATGGATCATTTTGTGAACCCTCTTCGTCAAACATGTAATATTCTTCTTCTTCACCTTTTCATGGTTTCAAAATTTGTTTTCATCGGTCAAATTTGGATGTTGGGTCGATTTTTTGGGGCTACCTACACGTTGAGATCGTCGCAGGTCCACTATATCGTGAACTGCAACGATCTTGCATCATTGCAGGAGAACCCATAGGAAGGTTGTCAAGACATCGCTCTGCATGAAAGCGTAGCCCTACGACGATCGCAACCAAAAATTTAGAAAGATAAACTTAACTAGAAAAACCCCCAGGAATGATTTTTTTATGTTTCTAATCTTATTTTAATGTTCCTTGGCAGGATTTCCTTGGTCAAGATGCTCGACTAGCATGAACGAGAGAATGAGGAAGATTATTATTTTACTGGGAATGACCTGAGGATAGTTATGGCTCTAAGGCAATGTGGGTTACTCAAGTTTTTCAGGATTCAGAGCATGAGAGCCCAGTTGAGGTTGCTAGAGTATATGGTTCACATGTGGGATGTGAATGAACGGGCCTTTTGCGTGGGTTTTCATACACTCACAATAGATATAGAGGATATTTATTTTTTTATAGGGTTGTCTTGTCATGGTTCACATGTATCACTCATAGGCAGCAGGGGTGGAGGTGAACCTATGGATTACTATGTTCACCACCATTGTGTGCCAGGTACCGAAAAACACAGTGGAAAGGTAGCCATCAAAGATGTCCGATATTTATCGTTGCGGACCATCCTTTACACTATTACCCACATGGCAGGGAGTGCATCTCCCCATATGTATTTGCAAAGACATTTTCAGTATGTGATAGAGTGCATGGAACCTAGAGTCTTCAACTCGTGTGAGGGTGTCCTGAAAAGCATGAAAAAACAACTCACAAAGTGTCGAAACGGTCGGTTGAAATAATTTGGATACGGGTCCATTTTGGTGTCCTTCTTTATGGAGAGAGTTCATGTCATACATCTGTAGGTGGAGTGGGGTATACCCGCTCCACAGGATCCACGGATGAAGAGGTGGGTGGATCTAATGGCTCGACATGGTGGTGTTCCCATCATCAAGTATGACGATGTTTTCTTCCAATGGATGAGGAATCAGCTACTCATGGTGGAAGACTATGCATATGTTGGGACGGATTTCTGTGGGGATCCAAATATATCTCTTCTTGATGGATCCCGGTGGGGGGACATAGGTAAGAAGGAAAATTTTGTTTATATAATGTTTTTGATATTTTAATTATATAAAATGTTTTTTGTGTTATCTATTTGATGACTAATCAAGTGCTCTCAATAATACAGATGTGGGTCCTTATCTTCCTCCAAGATCATCTCCCATCCATAGGCGAGGAGAGGTGGGTCCTTAGCATGGGTAATTGTCATGGATCTTGAGGTTATTGAACAAAACCTAAAGGGACGAACCATGAATTTCCCTGATGCCACGATGGATGAACTTCCTAGGCCCTATCAATGCCACACAGTGGGTGTATCTGCATATATCGGTCGACTACTCCATAAAGTAGCACAGGAAGTTGCTTGTTACAGTGAGAAGCATCCTTCATGATTTTTGTACATGAAGACATGAGCTTCACTTTTTGATATTTTGGTCTTCGAACGAACACTTTTTTGTAACTTTTATCATTATAAATATAAAGTTCCTACCGACTTACTTGTTTTTGTAAAAAGTGTGATTGGGTTTATAAATGTCTCAAATTTCTGTCTAACACATAATTAGCCAATGCATCTGTCAATGTATTTAGACATCTAGGAATGTGTTGATATTCAATGTAATCAAAATGTATTTCCAAGAGGCGAATTCGTAACTATACTCGTAACAAAGTAGGACTTTAGATGGAATAAATGTTACTCAACTGTAGTAATACTAACTGTGAATCAAGTCCTACAATAAGATGATAGATTCCAAGTGAAACGGCGTCAGTTAAAAAATTGATAATTGCATTGTATTCTGCAATATTATTAGTTGCATGACCAATGAAAACACCATGTAGACTGATCAATTCATCCGTAGGTGCATAGATTGCCCAAGAAGCAGACGCTAAGTTTTGAGTACTGCGACTAGCACCATCAACAAATCTAATATAGGGTAGTGAAGACACCAACATCTAGAAATCAAGCACAATGCAAGGTAAGCAGCTGAAAGGCGGAACCAAAAACGAAAAAATCACACAAGAGTATGATACACTAAAAATACACAGCACTCGTGCAAAAATGATTTAAGCATAATACTTCTTCAAGTAAATCCCATTTCTGGGTTCACTTAAAGGACTTCCATCATAATCTACCAGCTCATAAGCCCCTTTATCCAACACTCGTTCGTAAAGGAGAACTAAATCACCCTCAAAAAATACATGTGGTTTGACATGCTTGTCATATTGAGATTTGACATGGTTTTTCTGAGTTTCAATGACTAAGGAAGCATCATGGTGGGTCTCGTTTAATTGCATCAAATACAAAAGACGTTCCTCTTCAGTTGAGGTGTTAGGGAGAAGTCTGACAGCTAGTTTCAAAGATGGGATTTCACATTCAATCGGAAAAATTGCTTCAATACCATATACTAATTGGAAAGGTGTGAACCCCGTGTAAGACTTAATGGATGTCTGATAGGCCCACAATCCTGAGAAAATCATCGTGTGCCAACTTGACTTGTGAATTCCTACCATTCGTCAAAGCATAGTAGTGAGAACTTTGTTGATTGTTTCGACCTAGCCATTGGCCTGTGGATAATAATGGGTTGAGTTTTCATGTCGAAGACCCAACTTCTCGATAAGTTTAGACATCATGAAATTGTAAAAATGACTACCATGGTCAGTGACAATGGCTTGAGGGACACCAAAGCTAGTAACGATATGATTGGATATGAACAATGACGCAGTTTTCCCGGTATTATCAAATGTAGGCATCGCCTCAGCCCACTTAGTGAAATAATCCATGGCTATGATGATGTATCCATGCCCCTCGTCTGAGTGAGGGTTACATGTCATGAATTCAATGCCCCATTTAGCGAATGGACCAATGGAAACTACATGGTGTAAGGGAGCAGGATGAGATCGGATCTTATTGTTGTAGGTTTGACAAGTGTGGCATTTATGGACGGCAGTAATGCAAGCCTTAAACAATGAATTCCAAAAATAACCAGCTCGTAAGATCTTTTGGGCAGTGGCATACCCATACATATGACCTCCACGTGCTCTAGAATGGCAGCCATTCAAATCTTTCTCAGCTTCATGATAGGTGAGACATCGTCGAAATATGGAATCAATACCACAGCGATAAAGGGTATCACCAAGGATAATGTATTGATGGGCTTGATGTCGAATACGAAGATGATCTGTACTAGAAACATCAGGCTAGAAAGTTTGGGTTTGGAGATAAATGATAATATCTCCATACTATGTCGTCAGAACTGATCAGAAAGAGAGATTCACCAAGTAAGGAATATTCTACCACAGTTTATGTTTCAGTAGAGGGAAGGTCACATATAAATTCGACAAAAACCAAAGACTTATTTGACTTGGCACGTTCAAACTCCAAATCAAACTCTTGGAGAATAACTATCCATTTTGAGTACTTTCCCCCTAGAAATTGTCGAGTAAGAATGTGTTGCATGGGGTTGCAATCGGAAATGGTTGTGGTTTTGTGTAATAATATGTAGTGACGAAAACGTTGAATAGCTTGAACAGCTTCCAAGGCCAGTTTCTCCACATATAAATATTTGGTTTCGGTGGTCGTGAGACTCCGACTCAAATAGTATATAAAATGTTCATCATGTGAATTATCCTCTTGGACTGGAACAATAGCAATGGTAGAGTCGGAAGAAGCTAAGTACATGAAATGATCTCAACTATAATCGGGTGGAAAAATCAATGGTGTACGGGTTAAGGCGAGTTTCAAAGCTTTAAAGGATTTGTTGGTAGTGTCGTCCCATACAAAATCATAACCGTTCTTAAGAAGCTGAGTAAATCCTTTCGTTGATTCAGCATAGTTGGGAATGAATCGACGTAAAAAGTTTGCCTTCCCTTGCAAACTTTGGAGTTGGCGTAGTGTGGAAGGAGGAGGTAAATTGAGAATAGCCTCAACCTTAAGGGGGTCTACTCTAATCCCATGTATAGACACGATAAAACCAAGAATTCGCCCAGAATCCACACAAAAAACACATTTGTGTGGATTCAATCGTATGCAATAATAACGACAGTGTAAGAAAATAGCCCGTAGATGTGTCGGGTGATCTTGATGATGCATAGAATGCATCGGTAGATCGTCTAGGTAGGGTTGTACAATGTGATTAATGTCATGAAAATCATAATACATAGTGCACTGAAAAGTCTCCCCATCATTTTTGAGACCAACAGGTAGTTTCCGATATGCAAAGGTTCCCCAAGGGAAAATAAAAGCAGTCTTATGTTGATCCGTAGGCAAAATATTGATTTTATTATAGCTGGAGAAACTGTCCATCAAGGAGAATATTTCACTCTCAGCATAGTCATCAACAATCTGGTCAACAAAAGGGTTTGGATAATTGTCTTTGGGACAATATTTGTTGATATCCCTCTAATCTACACAAACACAGATCGTGCCTTGTTTCTTGTTAACTGAAACAAGATTGGACACCCAATCAGTCAAAGCCATAGGATAGACAAAGTTGGATTTAATAATTTTTTCAACTTCGAGTTTAATGCTAGCAGCTTTGCATGGATATACTAGGCGAAGTCTTTGTCCAATGGGTTTAGCGTCCATGTAAGTCTTAATATCATGATCAATCCCAGGAATCTCTTCATAACTCGAGGAAAAAACGTATTATTGGAAAATATCTTTATAAGTATGGACCTCATCAGCAGAAAATGAGTCACGGATGTGAAAATTTTCCACAACTCCAGGTTTAATCAAGGTATCAAGAGGGACAGTAGGTGAAATGTTACCCAAGTTCCCTTCATACAAAACATCATGTGTTGATTTTGGAATAGAGGAAATAATAACAATGGTAGACGGATGAAATTTGTTGATAACTCTCTATGGTCTCAGGTTCCAGGAAGACAATAGAACGATGATGTCCATCGTCCCATGGAGTATCTTCCATAGACATGATTGTCATGATCATTTCATCGGTTGGAAAGATCACGTGAAACGGATCAGGAGACATATCACAAAGAGAAGGAGGAGAAGGAGTTGTCGATTGAATAGCTTGATAAGCCGATTTTACTGGAATCAAAGGCATTCAGTTGTCGTAATGAATACAGTCACCAAATATAGGTATTATCCATGGGTAATAAGACTTATGGGTTTCACTAACAGAGGTCGATATCATGTTAATCGAGATGACAAAAGGAGGAGGAATATCGGGTGGTGAAATAGGAAATGTACCCATTAACGTTGAATCTTTTAAAAGACCCACGCTGACATTCTCATAACCGGGAGGTGTTTTCGAAATGAAAGGTACATTGCTAGTACGTGAATCAAAATTAAAGAAGTCCAGTTGATTGATAGTAACAACTTTTTCTTGGTGCAGGAAATGTAACACACTGAAAAGAGTAGAAACAACTCTGTGCATGGAATCAATCTAGCTATGGCCAAGTAGAAGGTTGTAATCGAGATGTGCATCAAAGACCTCCACCTAGACATTAACCACTTTACCTTCTAACATAATAGACAACGAAGGAAGAACACCATAAGGTTTAAACCATGTACCATTAAAATCCTTGAGAGTATTATGTGACTCGGTAAGGGCCGGAGAGCCAATGGATTTCCAACAAGTAACAAACATGATGCAAGTCGAGGCTCCTTCGTCAATAACGGTTCGACAAATATTCTTATTTTCTACAACCACTTGTATTTTAAATGCTCATTGAGGAGGAAGCCTTGGAATATGATCTTCCAAGTCAAAGATTATCAAATTGGTATTGGTAGGATGAATTCCACCAATAGCCTTTAACAACATCTTCCGTTGAGTAGGACAACTTTGAAGTACTTCGAGAACCGACATCGTAGAGGGTGCTTGCGCAAGATATTCTGCAATACTGTAGTTTTGGGCAACACATGCGTGAGGATTAAATTATTACTTTCGAACAACGCCCTTGGGAGGAGGATGAATAACTGTATCTAGTCATGGTCTTTTGAGATGAAGAGGACCATTTGGAGGTGAAATTGGTGGAGGAGGTTGTGAATAATCAACTTTCTCTTTCGAAGGAGAATAATCTTTGGCTCGAGTCGCAACTGCAACTTCGTTCTTCTTGGAGTCACCGGTACACATAAGTACATAAGACATGGTAGAGGGAGAAGATTGGTCATTAATGACCAATTGGGCATGTTTCTAAGAAGGAAATGGTTGTGACAAGACGACGGGTGTAGGAGGTGTCCCGGTCCCTTGCAGGAACTTAGTAACATCATCACGTCATGGAAAATATTTTGTATAATGATCCTCACCATAGATAAGGTAGGGATAACGAGGTTTATGCTTGTCTTTGTCATCAGCAGGTTGGGTTTGGGGTTTCTCAGATTGTTGATTATTATTATTTTCCTCCTTATTCTTACTCTTCCCTTTCTTTTTATTTTGATTTTAACCGGTAGGTGTAGATTGAACCAAATTAACTTCAGAGGTTTTATTGGGAGAAGGAGTCGGAGTATGAGTATTTTGTACATTAGGAGTAGTAGACTTGGGATTGGCATGACTGGCTTGTTTAGATTGAGTCTCAACATGAAAAGTGCCAATCACGCCATCAACATCATGAGAAGATATTAGAGGTGTTGGGGTAGGATCGTAGATGGAAGAGGAGCATCAGGGATCAATTCATATAGTGTGCCTATTTGCGAATAAACAAGATTCATATATTGAGCATGACTAATCGTCTTCTCTTCAATGATGAAACCACCCATGGTAACATCACGGGATATAGGAACAATGAGTGATTTTGTAAACCACTCAGCCAATATTTGATCAGGAAGGGAAACTTTGATTAAGCGTCTTCTCCTCCACCACTCATGAATATGATCAAAAATGTGAGTAGAAGAGGATTGTTTAAATGAGCTCAAAATTTGAGTTCTTGTCTCGTATCGTATTGGAAATTGGTAATGCGTTAAGAAAGGAATAGCTAAGGTATTGAAGTCATTGAAGAATCCTCGTGGTAACTCAATATACCATTTAGTTGCCGAACCCGTAAGAGTTTGTTGGAAAAGACATAATATTATAGATTCATCCATCAATGAGTTGGACGAACACCAAAGATGGAATGTCATGACATGATTATTTGGGTCCTCTCCCGATCGGTCATCAAATTTAGGAATGTTTGATGGCAATTTGGCAGGTATGACGGGCCAATAAGGAGAATGCAAAATAGGATCATTCAAAATCCTAGATAAATCTGGTAAATCCAAAGTAGCAAGAAATGGCAACTGTTTGTTCACTTGAGGAAACTGGTAGTTTTGAGGAGGGAGTCTCGTAGGTATACCAGTAGGACCATAAGCAGTCTGTAGATAGTTAGAAATTCCTGAAAAAATTGGTGGTGGAGGATTTTGAGTCAAATAACCAACATGATTTGGTTGATTAGGTAAGCTTCCTTAGAAAGGAGCATTAGACTGAAAAAATTGACCCCAAGTAGGATTCATAGAACCTGGATACGGTTGTGTGAGATTAGGGGGTACAAAAGAATTAACTTGAGGATATTTCCCCCCAGACGGTTTTTTGTTCCCTTGGAAAGGAAAATTTCAAGGTTGAGATTGTAATCCAGGGATATTTTTTCCATAAACTGGGTTATGGGTTCCAACTTGAGGTTGCCCCCCCAACTTGAGGTTGACCTCCAATGGGAATTTCAAAAACAGAAGTGAAAAAATGACTTGTGCCTCCAACTTGATTGGAGCTACTAGAGCCAGGATGATTAGATCCTCCAAGTGAAGGTGGAGGAGGAATGTGAGGCCCCCCAGAGAGAACCTGGGTAGGTGTAGGATCAAAACTACTAGCAGCATTATACCCAAGAGGAAAAAAAAGATTAGACCCTCCGGATGGATTCTAGGAAGGATTAGCAATGGAAGTATTCAAAGCATTATACCCAGGTGGAAGTGATGGATTTGATCTAAGCATAAGCGGTGTTCCAATAGGAGCTTGAGTGATAACTGTATTTCCGGTAGAAACAAGCGTAGCGTGTGGGACCATGGTAGAGTTAGCGAGCTGAAGAGGAAGAATCGAGTGAGAACCAACCAACAATTGGTTTGAAACTGTGACAACATTACTGGTTGGGCCAGTAAAATGATCTAAAGGTATTGTATAAGTGGTGGAAGTCACAGGCGTATGTGATGCCATAGGTTGATTAGGACTCATTCCTAGTTTATCAAAAATATTGTGTCCCGAAGAGGTCCTCGAAAAAGAATGGATAGGGACGAAGCTAGGATTAAAAATTCCAACAGTATGAATCGGAGTTCTAAATGACTCACTTTGAAAAAGTGGATTGTCTACACTAGACTCTGTGTGAGGTCCTATAGGTATTCCAGTATAATCTTCAGCAACAACGTCTCTCGATGAATTTATCTAGAGCAAATTTGGATCTTGTACAACACTCAATAACGGATTTATGGGAAGTATTGATTCCTCCAAAGGAGTAGAACTTCCAATCTCAGAGGCTATGTTGTTATTGACTGCTCCTTCAAGAGAACCCTCTGGTGAATTAGGAAGCAAAGGAACGTAATCTTCCAGATCTTCTGGAGGTAGCCCTTGCATCCTACATGAACGGTGAGGGTCGATGTTGGCCGCACCAAATAAAGAACGAAATAAATCTATGGTCAACTAGAGAAAGAAACAGCATTCACTAATAAAATTTAGAAATCAAACATGCAAACAAACCTTTCTATTTCGAAGTGACTAGTTGGTGATGAAATCCAACGTTGTGAAATCAAGACAACAAGAGGATGGGATAAAGTGGGTGGAAAAGTTACATTGACGACCTTCTTAATGGACTTACACCATGTTGCAAGCTCCCACACATAATCATGGGCGTACCCTCCAAGGAGACCGAGTGATTTTGTCCAACGTCGATTCCAGGTACCGTGAATACTTTCCCCTCCACAGTCACCTCATGTAAATACCCTAAAGAGATAGGCCACTAAGGTTACCAATTACGACAATGATACATGGGGAAACATTCGACAGTCTGATCCACATGCAAAGGTAGGGTATCTAAGCTCGAAATCAACTAGAGAAGGTTCCCACAGGATTTTCTTCTCAAGTGACCCACAATAATATGCGCAATATCTACACTAAGACCAACAAAGCAGGGTGAGTAACTCTGCCAGTCCTAATGAGACCACATGATTGACCCTTGTGTTAGAAGGGCTTCCCAGGACAAAATGTAACAAGTGGATTTGAACTCTCCCTATCACAAGATATTATTGTGTGTTTTGATGTTTTGGAGAGTGTGCCTTACAACCTATTCCAAAGCGATATCCTAGCTAATGTTGGTGTAGAGAAATTCTAGAAAATAAAAGTTGCTAATAAATTTTTAAAATTGTGTTGTATTTTAAAGGATGTTGCTTACTCAAAAGGGAAGAGGAAATGAAACTGATGGCGTATTTTACCTTGACCCAATAAAATGCAAAAGAGATGATATGCAATCTTTTAATTCGATGAACTCTAATTACAGTAGGGAGAAGGTGTCTCTTTTTGGAATACAAAAGCTATGAAACACAATTTCTCAATTTTTGAATGAAAAATATTCCAAATAATCAAAAACTACACAATTTTTCAATTTTTCTCTTTTTACAAATATTTGAATGTAACAATTTTATTGTAAAGACTACTAAAAAGAAGAATGACTTCAGTTCTTTCTTTCTCAAATCAAATCAGATATTAATGAAGAAAAGAAAGCATAATCCAAGAAAAATAACACATTCTCAACACTATTCCCAAATCAACTCACAATGTAGACAAAAATGAAATGATAAGAAAACCTTTTGTCAAATACAAACAAAAATTGTCTCTCAATCAATTAAAAATCCAAGAAGTAAAAATAATCCAAAACTCCAAATAAATCAAGGAATCCTTGTCAAACAAGCACTCATGACCAAGATCTTGAGATTATACCCTTGTGACAAGAAACCAAAAGAAAAACTTGCAAACTTTACAAAGAAGACTTTCAATTTCTGAAAATCAATCAAATGCAGGCTTCAAAGTTATAAAACAATCATTCACTAATGTCAGAAGTTCATCCCAGGGAATAGAGGCAAAACTAGGTAGAGAAAAGAAAATTGGCTATCACCCAACAATTCCTACAGGAATCGTCGTAGGTTGCAGAGGAGCACAATGCGACGATCTAGGATCGTCGCGGGTTGGAAATAGAATACAGTGTGACAATAGGGTACAGTGCGACAATCTCTGAAAATAAAGAAAATTTTAAAGAAAGAAAAAACTTCTCACTGAAACTTCAGACCCGGGGAGTTAAGATGGATCACCCACGGACTCAGAGAATGAATTTTACCAACAGAACGTAGGCTAAAATCAAATAAGAGGAAAAAAACCAAAAAAGGTCTTATCCCTATTATGGTCGCCAATTTTGTTATCTGACTTATCGGTAAGTGTGGATACAAATAGATCTCCCTAACTTCCATAGGAATCTAGAACAAAATAAGATAGAATACACATTTCACCTTAAACTTCATTGTCATATAAACTAGTTTAGAGAGGTCCAAATGACATACCTTTTAAACGACGCTTGATCCTCGCTAGTGTCATCCTTGTAGCTCCTTCTCTGAGTTTGCGGGATGGTGAACCTATTTTAAGAAGCACAAACCAACAAAGAGAGAGAACACAAAGATATATATATATATATATTCCAATGAACTCTATGTATAAGATCAAGGAGTTATACAATAAAAGATGAGACACCTTTATAGGGAAGAAATGTGTCGTTGCATATATTAAATGGAAAGTGGAGAATACAACCTATGCCTTGATGTTGCAAGGTCCCCTTTCAATGTCTCTTTTCTCCAACACACACACTTTTTATCCAATGCCTTTGGTGAAGAAGATCCACAATCTCACTTTGAGAACTAAAGCAAAGCTCTCAAGCATAATCTGTAGTAGAACCCTTCATGCATATGCAAGTATTAGCCTATTCAACCTTAGCCTTTTCCATGAGATATCCCTTTTTATATAGAGTGAAAGAGATATGGATGAGGATACTAGGATGATCCCACTAAATCAGAGAAGCAAGTAAGATCCAAACCAATCGGAGGCCACCTCATCTTCTAGAAGATTTCCTTCTAGAACATTCATGAATTTTGACTTTTCCTTTGCTTAAGCATCGTCGCACCCTGTGCAAAAGTAGAATGTGATGATGTCGCAGTCTAGTTTTAGTGTAGAGTGTGATGATTAGGCATCATTGCACCCCATGCATATAGCAGGGTGCAACGACCTTCCTTGTTATGGTTTTTGAAAGAGGAAAAGCAAACCACTTTTCTCATCGATAAAGTCTCTTTTAATATTTTCAGGGAACATGAGCACATGTTGTCAGTTGATCACTAAGGTGACAAAAGTAATGTGTAACACACTTTCTTATGGATTTTGGTACAAAACCGTATTCTCACCTGGGACAATTTGATAAAGAGAGGTTTCACAGGTTCGTATATCTGTCCTTTGTGCTCAAATTGGGAGGAAACCTCAGAATATATCTTAAATCAATATGCCTTCAGTACTCATATTTGGGATCAAGTGGCCAAGTCAATGTGCAAATCTAATTGTCATCCTCAAAATATTACATCCACCATTGAATGATGGCAACCCCAAGCTTTCAAAAATCTTATCTTGAGTCGCATCTGGAAACTGCTCCCGGACTTTGTGGTTTGGAAAATATGGAAAGAAATGATTCATAGGATATTCAAGGCAAAGCACTCTCCTGTCACCCACATTTGGAATACAATTCAAGAAAATATAAAATAAATGGTTTGTATTAGATCCTGGTCTTCAAAGGACCTCTCATGTAATCCTCATGAACAAGTCATTTTCCAATACTAGGGCATCATCCTGAATTATGTTATGATATCTACTTCAACCCGCCCTCCTTCCCTTCCTGGTCCTTATGTTAGGTCCGAGCCTCCTCCAGGCTTATGAAGTTGAATTTTGATGGTGCCTCCAAAGGTAACCCTGGTCTAGTTGTTTTTGGCGTGGTTTTTAGAGATGATTGTGGGTGCATCAATAACATTATGGCTGGCATATTGGGTTTTTATACTAATAACTTAGAAAAGTTGTGCGATTTAATTAAAGGTATTCAAGTTTCCTCCCAACTAGGTTATCAGAAGCTCATAGTTGAAGGAGACTCTCAAGTCATACTTAATATTTTTATCAAACTTCAGAATGGTTCAACACCTACTAAAATATATCCTAGTTGGAGACTTCTAAGCATCCTGGAATTCCTCAAATCATTTCTCCTCCCCAGTCTCATTCACATCCATGTTCATGTTCGATAGGAGGCAAACAAAGTTGCAGACAAATTAGAAAATGTTGGGACTAAATGTGGGGAACAGGACTTATCATGTGATTCTCTCCAGACTCTTTCCCACCCTCTCTTCCTATAATGTTTAGCCATGTCTCAGCAAGAGAACACAACCACGGATGGGGTGTCACATTGAAATTGTCAGGCTACTAAATTGAAGCTTTAAATTACCTGAAACACTAAATTGTCAAACCAGGGTTGGTAAACTTTGAGTTGCTACACTGTATGTGCGGGTAAGGCTATAATCGCTATCTGAATGCTATCCTTAGCATAACACACAAACTTATTCTGAGAACTTGAATCCTAATGATTATCCTGAAGCTTAGCATTTCCTATTTGAGTCATTAACAAAAAACAGTCCTATGTTCAAATGTTGGTACTTCTATCTCCATTCATAAGTATGATTTCACAAGATTATTCCACTACTGCTTTTAATCATCTATCATCATCATTGCTATTCAATCCACAACAGAAAGAGTGTTTCCTCAAATGCATTTAATCTGGTTATCAAAATCAATCTAAATATGTCTACAGGAAAACAGAGTACTACTCTACCTCCTGGTACCAAAAGCTTCCTTTGATTTAACTGTAATCTAACTGTTCTAAGTAAGCAGGGTAACTAACTGTCTAACAAAGCAAAGTTCATTCACACTCTAAGTGATGCTCGAATTGAAACCTAGAAACCAATCAAACTGAATGCATACTCGAAACCCTACAGGAATCAGTCATGCGTTCAATACCCATCAACATAAAGGATATCAATATGCTGGAACGATTATGTTGAGGAATAAATAAACACACTTTTGAAACAACTAAATTTATGACGCACTGTGAGCTGCAGATATACCATTCATGTAAGCAAATACTAACACACTGAAACAACTAAATCTCTGACATAATAAAGCTAAGTCTAGTACAAAATAAAGCAGCGGCTTGCACCTGTTTGGCGGGCCCAACCAAATGGCACAAACGCTGTTAGTGACAACCAGAGCCGACTATAACATTCTATGCAAACATGGTGTAACTTCACGCTTCATTAACTCATAAGAAAAATACTCAAATCGTATACCAAGTGAGTAACATAACGCAACAGCAGTTTGTATTTAGAAACATAGGTTCACGACATAACATAATCCAACCCGTTCTCAGGAGTGATCCTGGGTTTATATAAATCCTTCTGTTTATAACAGTCTAAAACAAAGATACATAAAACAAACAGATCCCCCGATCCAAAAATAGCTTGGAATCAAGTTTTAAAACATACTTCACATCTTCGTGACACGTAGTGTCACGAAGTGTGAACGATGAAGAATTAACGACCCATTTTTATCATTATGCCTTCAAGCACCCTGTGGGCGATGACTCCAGCTGTCATGCGAATCTATCTGTCTCCCATTCGGTCCATAACGCACAGATCTTGAGCGGCTCCATTGGTATCTCCACGGGTACGAGTTGGTACCTGGTACCGGCATCCTGTTCCAAAAATAGAAGTGGTACCTAACCCAAGCGACATTAGTTCCAATATCAATTTAAAGCATCAAAGT
>ML797585.1:0-15994 GCA_009831015.1 Picea engelmannii | reverse complement strand
CATGGTGTAACTTCACGCTTCATTAACTCATAAGAAAAATACTCAAATCGTATACCAAGTGAGTAACATAACGCAACAGCAGTTTGTATTTAGAAACATAGGTTCACGACATAACATAATCCAACCCGTTCTCAGGAGTGATCTCGGGTTTATATAAATCCTCCTGTTTATAACAGTCTAAAACAAAGATACATAAAACAAACGGATCCCCCGATCCGAAAATAGCTTGGAATCAAGTTTTAAAATGTACTTCACATCTTCGTGACACGTAGTGTCACGAAGTGTGAACGATGAAGAATTAACGACCCAGTTTTATCATTATGCCTTCAAGAACCCTGTGGGAGATGACTGCAGTTGTCATGTGAATCTCTCTGTCTCCCATTCGGTCCATAACGCACAGATCTTGAGCGGCTCCAGTGGTATCTCCACGGGTACGAGTTGGTACCTGGTACCGACATCCTGTTCCAAAAATAGAAGTGGTGCCTAACCCAAGCGACATTAGTTCCAATATCAATTTAAAGCATCAAAGTGCATAAAAATGGCTTGAAATGTAAAGATACCTTAAGTAACCCCATTTAATGGTAGGGAGATCTCAACTATGTCAAAACAAGGCCAAAAGGGTGGTACTGGCATATAAATGGAGGTCTGTGGAATGTAATATAGGCAAAAAAACATGATCAAAACCGGAGACCAACAGAAATCCCCATTCATGCTCATTTCATAGCCACTTGTCATCTGGCAGTGCTCGTTGGTTAATATGAGGTTGTGGGTTTATGGTGGTCATTTAATCTCACTCACGTCATCCTTCCATACTAGACCTATGTTGGTCTGCAATTTTGCATGGGCGTGGCATGGTTTCAAGGCTCGAAAGGTACAGGATATTGATGGGTTTAGTTATGCAATAGGATGGCCTCATGGGGACTTGGAATTTTGGGTGTGGTTTTAACAGTTCAGTCATAAATTATTCTATCATTGTTAAATTCTCTCTTATTGGGCTTCAAAATTATCTTGTGTTTCATTTCTTTTCATTCTACTAGTTTTCTTCATGTCTCCATTTCTCCTTCAACGTGCCTCACGAACATGGTAAGGTCAAGAGGGCATGTGGGGTATTTTATGGTATTTGTGGGTGTCATCATAGCACCTTATCTCCATGAAGTCCAACCAACAAGGATTTTTAGAGCTTAGCATCCTTCATGGAGGCTCTTGGTTTGATTTTTCAGCCTCCCACCTCCTCGGTCAGTCATTCTGCTCCGCCTCCTGTGGACGACTCTTGGGGTTGCCCAGTTGAATTGGAAGAAATGTTAGACTCCTTGGGACCTATAAATGTCAACGCTCCCATGGGGATGATTACTGAAGGAGCTTAGGGCTCTCATTCTCCACCTATGGCTTTAGCCTTTACTCCTCATGGCTCTGAGAGAGGTCATGTAGAAATTTAATGACAAAATCAACATGCACTATATTATGTCATACACTTAGCAACCTAGAGATAACTGGCATCTATGAACTCTAAAATGTATAAACCCACATTCATAATTTATTATGAGCATAAATAGACATTTCCAAGCACTTTTGCAACAGAATAAACATAATGAACGGAAATCACACATCCATGTAATACTCATAAATGTATGCAACTAGCCAGGGAAAACCACAATGTGAGGAAACCCAAAGAGAGAGAGAGAGAGAGAGAGAGAAATTTTATTAGCTTCAAGAAAAATATATCAGTAGAAAGATTACATTTTCCAGTAAGATAAATCCACTTACAGCACCCAACAGTCCCACTCCTTTCTTCCTAGAAATATGTTCCAAATACTTATTGTTGTATGGCCCTCCTTTTCTGGACAGCACCTCGAAAAGCATGTTAAACAGCAGCTGTATGGACAGAACTGTACGGCCCCTTCTGCAGAAAGAAATACTCCAAATAGCCTTCATTTTGTGTGCCCACAATATGCCTTGAAAAACATTCCCTCTTCCTTGTTGTATGGACTATATGGATCTGTACAGTACAGCCTCCCTAACAACAATAAATTTCAGCCACTTCTAAACAGAAAATTTCCTTGGGAAATGTGCCCTCCTTGTTTCCCACTTTCTGTCTCAAGCTCTCTCAAAAATATCTCAATCTCCTCTTCTCATTGTTGTGTCTTGCACACTACCCAATGCATTCTCTTATAATTCGAAAGTGACCTTTCACCTTCCAAGTGTCTTTTCACCTTCCCCATCCCTAAATCCAAAGGCCAAGATCTAATATTTCTTTTACATGATCGAGGGACATGATTGATTCCCTCCAAAATAAATCACTTAAATATTAAAGTACAATTTCACTTTATAACATAAGTGCACTTTATGAAATAAAGTCACTTTAATATTGGAAGGTACACTTCATTAAAAAGTCACTTTAATAAAAGAACGACTTTATTACAACTTTTAAAAAACCATTACAAATTCAAGTGTCTAGTAGTGCAAATATAAGGCTACTTCCGCATACAAGACAAACATGTGGAGTACCTCCTGAGCTATAAAATCTAACACTCCCTCTTAGTGAGGGATGTACTCGCTACCATCACTATCATATGGTTTTGTCACATTGTTCGCAATAGGAGCTCCCTATGAACCTGGAGCCATCCCAAAACTTGCACAGAAATCGAACCAGAAGATCTCCTCCTGACATCCACTATGAACCCTGAGCTCCTAGGAGAATCCACTCCACCCTGAGCATCAGTTTGATCACACCAAATGATCCTCCTATCGGTGATCAGAAGAGACTCCCTCTCTTCTCTCAGAATGTAAGATTGAATCATTGGGCCCACTGCAGTCTCAGGAGCTTCTTTCTCCTCATCCGATGTTGAATCATAATCTAAAGGTTGTCCTCGCAACATGTACAACCTATCTACCTGATCACCAATCAATTGTGGTTCGTCCAGGTCCACTCCCTCCCTGTAAATAAATACACGTCCCCTCTTGAACAATGTAGAATATCCAACATCCTCCCAGACTGAAACTGAGAAAAAGTTAACCCTCAACCCTGGAACAAAGATAACTCCATCAAGCTCCAGGAATCCTCCATACTTGAGTCAGAATATAACCCTTCCAACTCCACGTACAGCTCGCACCATACCTCCTTCACTCTCCACCAGCCGGTCAGGACCTCTCTCTGTGATAATAAGGAATACTCACCAGATGCTCGTCATGTGACAAGAGGCTCCACTGTCAAAAATCCATCTGATATCAACCCCAAATACTCCACTACTAACACTGGATATTAGAGTAACCAAAGAAAATTCCTTATCAAACTTGGAAGAAAAATCCTCCATGACTAATGTAGTAGCTATATCAGGCCCCTCATGTTCCTTCTTCTTATTCTTCCTCTCAAGACACTGAGAAGCAAGGTGCCCCAACTAGTTACAACAATAACATCTGACTTTACTCAAGTCCCTCCCAGAATTTCCTTTCTTCTTCCCCTTGCCCTTTGCAGCAAGAGCAACATCTTCATCAGCTCCATCTATATTTTATCCACTTCTCTGAGATCCTTCCCGAATCTCCTCATGAGTGAAATCGTCCCATAATCTGCTCCAATATGAAGATGCTCATGACCCACCACACACTTCACAAAGATTTCCCATTCCTTGGTGAAGCCTTTCAAGGCTATCCTGACCAACTATGAATCCAATATGACCTCCCCAACTACAGCTAGCTAATCTTTCACTTGAGCTACCTGAGTAAGATAAGAAGACACACTCTCCCCCTTACCCATCTTGGTATCATGCAGTTTATCCTTCAAGGCCATATTCCAGTCATCATTCTTCCCCTAGTACAAGTTTTTAAGTGCATCCCACATCTCTTTGGTTGTCTTCTTCTCAGCCAAGTGAGGGATAAGGTGTTCTTTCACCCCATCCAGAATAAGCCTCTGATATTTGGCCTCCTTTACCTCATTTAAATCCAAAGCTATAGGTTCTTTTGATGGAACAACAATTATGGTGCCGACAAAGCTCCAAATCTTGTTCTGCCTAAGAATAGTCAACATCCTGACTTTCCATTGCAAATAGTTGGAAATCCATCCAATTGGTCCTCTTACCTGATGCAAACAACCATCTCCTTGTCAATTGTTCAATGGAAAAAAAAACAATCAAGTTTCCCCCTTCAAACCTTTCCCAAAAATCTCACTACTCATTATCACTCAGAGCCCAAGCTCCGATACCATGTAGAAATTTAATGACAAAATCAGCATGCACTATATTTTGTCATACACTTAGAAACCTAGAGATAATTGTCATCTATGAAATTTGAAATGTATAAACCCAGATTCAGAAATTATTATGAGCAAAAATACACATTGCCAGGAAGTTTTGCAGTGGAATAAACACAATGAAAAGCAATCACACATCCATGTAATACTCAGAAATTTAGGCAACCAGCGAGGGAAAACCCCAATGTGGGGAAACCCAAAGAAAGAGGGAGAGAGAGATATTTTATTAGCTTCAAGAAAAATATATCAGCAACAAGATTACATTTTCCAGCAAGAGAAATCCACTTACAGCACCCAATAGTCCCACTACTTTCTGCCTAGAAATCTGTGACAAATATGTATTGTTGTATGGCCCTCCTTTGTTGGAAAACACCTCAAAAAATTTGTCAAAAATAAACAGTACAGACATAACTGTACGGCCCTTCTGCATCAAGAAATACTCCAAACAGCCTCGATTTATGTGCCCACAATCTGCCTCAAAAAATGTTCCCTCTTCCTTATTGTACAGACTATACAAATCCGAACAGTATGGCCTCCCTAACGACAATAAATTTCAGCCACTTCTAAACTGAAAATTTCCTTGGAAACTGTGCCCAATCTCCCTTGGAAAATGTGCCCTCCTTGCTACCCACTTTCCTCTCCCAAGCTCTCTCAGAAATCTCGCAATCTCCTCTTCTCATTGTTGTGTCTTGCACACTACGCAATGTATTCTCTTATAATTCGAAAGTGACCTTTCACCTTCCAAGTGTCTTTTCGCCTTCCCCATCCCTAAATCCAAAGGCCAAGATCTAATCTTGCTTTTACATGATCAAGGGACATGATTCAGTCACTCCAAAATAAATCACTTAAATATTAAAGTACAATTTCACTTTATAACATAAGTGCACTTTATGAAATAAAGTCACTTTAATATTAGAAGGCACACTTCATTAAAAAATCACTTTAATAAAATAACCACTTTATTACAACTTTATAAAAACCCATTACAAAGTCAAGTGTCTAGTAGTGCAAATATAAGGCTACTTATGCATACAAGACAAACAAGTGTAGTACCTCCCAAGCTATAAAAGATAACAGGTCACAGTCCGTGTTCGTAAGAAAATTCTCATAGGAACGTCTTCAACTCATTTTCAAACTCGGGAGGGACAGCGCATATTTAAAATTTCGATAGGAAATAATGGAGAAAAATTGAACTGGATGATAGACACTTGCTCTGCTCATCCTAACCAGCGGAGGGACCAGGAAAATATTCTTCAAGAAATCATGACTCCAAAATGGTCGGGCTCCTTCAAGCAATATTCTTCAGGAGGCACCATTTTCAAATAATTTTTTTTGTTGTCTTTGGTTATGTTTCTTTCAAATTTTAATAGTCTTTTGCATACTGATGGCTCTCATTTTTTATTGTTTTTGGCTTTAGATGTTCCATATATAGCTCTAGTTTTATCCAGAAACTCTTTTTAAGACTTGTTGAACTAGTTTTTCAGACATTAATGGTTTGGTGCAAGGGTTGGTTTCCTCTGTTGTCAGCCCTTGTACCATTGCTACTCAAATATGTTGTAATTTGTTATTATGCAAGGTAATGACAATATATATCTTACAAAGAAAAAAAGAACATGAATTCTTAGATCAAAATTATAAATATAATGGCACTTTTGGTTATAGTACGATATGTGGTTCTCTCTAAGTTTCCAATTTCTCATCAATATCAACATTAACAAAGAAAGGAAGGTGGAGAACTTTTAGATGGTGTATTTCTTTTATCATGGAACAATGGTTGACCAAAAACAAAAGAATAGTATGCAATTAACAAAAGAATGGAGTAGAATAGTTCATAAGGCACAATACTTGCTAAGGTTTTGCAAATGGGGTAGCAAGCTAAATGGGCTTAATTATGGAGAAAACTCCACAGTTAAGCGCACTTGAGCCAGAGAAGTCTTGGGATGGGTGACCGCCTGAGAGGTCCTAGTTACCATGTGCAAGCCCTAAATTGATTATTGATGTTTTGTGATTCATTTCGCTAGTTTCAATGTCACTTATTCACCCATGTGAACATCACCTAATGCAATGAGTGCTAAGTGGACTGTTCAAATAATGAGAATTGTTGGTCGATTGTGACTAATACTTATGAATATGGGTCATATATTAATGACTTGCTCTATGAAATTAATCCCAAAAATGATATCTAATATTTTGCACTGCGGAAGCCCTTGAAAACTCTATTTTATTGCAACAACCTTTTTACCATGATAGAGAAAATGGAAATTTCTTCAATTCATGCTTTAGTCTTCAAAGTTGTGTTGTTATTAGTCATTGGTGTAAGTATCCTTATAGAGTTTAATGTCTGGAATATCCCATAGAAACTTCCTTTGCTCAAATGGAAGCACACTTCTAAATAAGGGCCTTTATATCATCACCTAAAGATACCTATTATTGCCACACTTGTTACTAAATTTAAGCCTAGGTAATGTAATAGCTCATGGGAATTGACCTTGACAAGTCATCTCCAGTTTTGAGTTCTTAAGAGATTATACCAAGAAAAAACAATGATTTTGTTAGCATGGCCTTTTATGCACTAAACAAACACATTTCAATTGTGAACCAAAATTCAATTTGCACATCTAGTCACTGGGTTGGTACTTAACGGTGTTTGATGTCCATATTAATAAACACATCATATTGTCACCTTCAATCACAAATTTTGGACGCTTAGCGACAAGTATATTGGGCATGCTTGAAGCTTATAAGAGAAAATCTTAATCCTAAAGAGATGTTACCCATAGAAGGTCAACTAAACTACCATGTTTAACTATAGCTTAACACATTAACAATATCCATTCTCTAACTCAATCATTTGTCTAGTTCATAACCATAACATAAATAACAGAATTGTAAAATACATAACATAAACAACACACAATCATCACATAATGCATAGATATATAATGGAAAACTTGAGAATTGGGAGGAAAACCCACTCTTTAAACATGATCTTGATTTTTTGGAATGATTCATTACATGACCAAAACTCGTCTATAAAGCACCCTCACTTGGAGAATGTCACTCATATGCATGGAATGTTGCAACTAGAGAGACATTCAATCAACTAAGATATGGTAAATCTTCCAGTGTCTCTAACTCAATTGGCTCATTCTCATATGGCTTCTTTAACTTGTGCAGTCCAAGCCACTCGTACTTAATTTTATCTATCTTGTCTTTTTTATGGCTACCATATAACAAAACTAATTGTCCCCCCACAAAGTGTGTGGCTATCATATTACAGAACTAATTGTCCCTCCACAAAGTGTGGCCCTTGAGTCTATTGACATGATACCCCTTTTCCAAGTTGTATCATTCTCCCTGACTTAATAGAGATCAAAATAGAACATGACATCTAATATTTCAAGATCTTATAAATTAATCTTGTATGATTCAGATATCTACCTTATTTGGTCCACCCCAATCCTCAGGGAGGGGACCTAGAATTCCATTAAAATAAATTATTTAACTGATGGTGTATGCCCTTGTAACACCCTTGTTTCCCCCAACTTGTAATTAATCATAATTTATGATTTCCATGCAATGGATTCCCAACATTGTAAATCTATTATTGTTGATTGTAAACACTAATAGTTGAATGATGGGTGAAGACTTAAGTACTAGCCATGATACCACTAGATGAATGAGGGGAGGTTCTATTAAGCTAAAGGACCCCAAGCCACCTTGTTGATGTATTAATTGGAAACATTTAGATTATTTTTCCTTAGATTGAATATCAAGACAATCCAGTTAATGAGAAGGGGTTGGTAGTTTAAAAACCAACCACCCCCGTGAATATAGTTATGGGAAATCTAGCTAGGACAACAAAATCTGCCAGCCAAAGGTACAACAAAGTACCATTTTCTGCAGTTAGATTGACACACGACTTTCCTTCTGACAGGAGGAAGAAGGACAGGTCAAGAACCTTCGGGGGGGAATTGAAGAGACAACAGTTATGTGGGCAAGGGAAATAGTCTAATCTCTAGGGAGGAGAAGAGAGGATGTGTGCAACATGGACATGCATAGAGAAATAACTCAAGGAGAGTTTGGGGCCTCTGAGGAAAAAGAGTGCATCATGGATATGCACAGAGAGAGAGAACTCGAGGAGAGTTTGAGGCCTCTGAAGAAGAGATTTGTTGAAAGAGAATGCACGAGTGCGTGCAATAGGAGGATTAGAGGACTCGTGGAAGAGTCCTTAGCTAGAGCATAGAAGACTTGAATCCCATACTAGAGAAAAAGAGGGTCACGTGCTTGATGTTGGCTAGAAAGAAACCAGCGGTGGAAGGAGAGGGAATAGAGCTGGGACAGTGTGGTGAAAGGACTCTCTTGCATAGAGGAAATCCAATTGAGAATACATCTGATAAACCATGTGGAGGTCCTGAGCTCGGTGGGGAAGAAGGTAGACTTCTTCTACTTCCAGAGAAGTGGAGGAGAGTAACCTCCATGATATATTTCTTGATTTTTGAAAGAAAACACATGAGTGAGTGTAGGATTCCCTGGTGGTATCATGGCTTGGCACGGGGGTGTCCTATTGTCAAAGTGACTAAGAAAGAAGATCCTATGGTTGGGTGGAAAGGTGAAAACACGCAATCATTTGGTCGGATATCAACTGTAATAGATAAGTATTTTCATACCCTATGTAATTGAACTGTAATTTAAGGCTGAATTGCCTGTGAATGTTCAGGGATATGCTTTTTTTGATGATCAAACTGGTTGTTATCTTGCATGTTTGTGTATTTAAGAAATTAAGGAATTATATGGTCTGTAAATGCTTTGTGCACGTGATTGCTTGAGTCTCCTATATTGGCTTGAGTTAAAGGAATTAAACTGTGATTTTGTTGACCATATGCACAGTTACATTTATACATGTTTATACCTCCGGTTGTATTGGATTTCTTGGAAAAGTAAGACAGATTCATATGAAATAAATGACGCCCCCTAAATGGAATGAAACAAAGGAGAAGACCAAGAAGGTCTGGTAAAAGCCCGAAGGAGGGATCGATAACAATCTCTAAGTTGTGAAATTGAATTCAGGTTGTTAATCAAAGGAAAACTCTAGAAGAACCCTCAAAAAACGTCGAAGTCTCGAGATTTCAAACTGTTTCCTTGTGGAAATTTCATGCTTCGAGACAGGACGAATCGCATCCGTTGAATTGGCACCATGAATAAATCTTGGCCCTTTATCAGTGGGCTTAGTTTCAGAATGACCAAGTGTGAGGGTACTAGAGGACTCTGAAGGATGGATTCTGAAGGTAGATTTGGAACGTCGATCAGAACCAGAGTGAGATCTAATCCTAGCCATCCATCGTGGGTTGTTGTTCGGAGTAAGTTGTGAATCTAGAGAATTTTCACTCAAAAAAAGGAGACTCTGAGGGAAGATATGGATCATTAGATCCATTGTAGTGTTTATTTTCAGGGTTCGATGGCATAGATGACCCAGATTCATCGCAGTCATTGAAGTAGGTGTGGAGATGTGATCTCAATCATATATCATAAGGGGTGAGTTTCTTCGAAGTCTAAAGGTCAGAGTAACCTTGAAAGCTGAAATGGAGGAACTCTTATAGAAGTAAATTTGAGAGCCAATGAGGACTGTTGATCGACGCAAAGGTTGGATTAAACATCAATCATCAAATCGTCATAGGTCCCTAATGTTCATGTGGTAATTAAGGCAAAGGGGAGAGTAACATCGTCATGACGTGCAATTCCAACATGGCAACCAACACATTCCTGTAAATAGCACATGTCGGTACCTTTTTCACCAAAGGGTCGAGGATGGGCCCCTATTGGGCTCAGGCCTTTGGATGGTTGCTTGTAGTTATCATTCGTTAGATCTATAGGTCTAGAGATATGGATCATTCATCGGAGAGCCAGTTTCAAATCCTGTTCCAACACTCTGATGCAAGAGCATCGAAAAATATTCCCTTTTAGATATCGTTGGAGCTTATCAATCGACGTTCATAAGAATGGGGAATTTTCACACCACCGATAAGAGGGTATCGAAGAATATTCCCTCATAACCTTGATCAATGTGTTGACAAATCTACCCATTCGATTCGAGAAGTGATCGACGGTGGAAATTAAATGCACATCTCAAACCTTTTTGGAGATTGACCATTCAGAGTTTATTCTGAAGGGTCCAGAGTATGACTCTGAAAGGATATCTAGACCGTTGATCTATCGTGGTCGTAGGAAATCTGAAAGGAGAACTATACCATTGATCTCCTACCAAGACTTAAGAGGGTGGTGTGGATGGTGCCATGTTTCAAGTAAATATTGTGCCACGTGTCAAGCAAGGATTATGCCATGTGTCATGATGACTTGAACCCTACAGGCGAGAATTTGTGGGAAGGTGAGTGACATGTGTTAGGTGGCGATGGTACCATGTGTCTAACAGAGATTGTGTCATGTGTCAAGGTGATTCAGGATTTTGAGATAGAACTCTATGTTGAGTATGTATGTCATGTGCCACGGCAGGTGATAGGCAGTGATAGGGCCATGTGTTAGGGCAGTTAGAAGTTAGTGTGTCCTAAGGGATGACACATGTCGAGAATTAAATGGTTATGGGACAAAAGTAGGCCGGCTGAGAAAAAAGGGGCTTTAGGTTGATAACTTAAATCTTAGCCATTAATCATGGGGGATGATTAAATATTCATCGTCCATCAGAGTAGGCTCGTCGGAGGGGTTTGATTTACCAGAACGAGTGCACTCCAAAGAGAGGACTCTAGGGATCGATCTGCACCATTGATCGGTGAGTGGACGTGATGCAAGGATGATCATTGATCTTTCGTGGAGTTCCACGTGAATGCACGGATGAAAAGGACAGGTGGCAGCACCTAGTTAGGTAAACCCTTTTATCTTGTGATGACGTGTATAGCCACGATAGTCCATGTGTCATGTAGGTGTCATGCCATGTATACAAGGTTACAAAAAGGGGAACAGGAGTTAACCATCGTGCAGGGAAAGAATCTGATGCATTATAATTTGTTGATCAACTAACTCCGGGAACTATCGGCTATGTCAGAGTATGTATGGTCAGAGTAATTCGTTGAAGTGAAACATGACTCCATGGAGAAGGCACTCTAATGAGAGGACCCCAAATGAATCAGATTCGTTGATTTAGAGAATGGGTCGAGGGTCTAATAGGGTGAGGGTTGAAGGGCCAAGTGGTGGATGACACATCAATTTCATGTCAAATGACAAGTGGCAAGAGCCACATGGATGCCACGTGGCAATGAAGTGACTTGAGGTTAAAGAAGGCCTAAGAAGCTTTGGAAGGTCATAACTTTTAATCCAAAGCTCGGTTTTGAGCATGGAAACAGTGGTTGGAAAGATCTTGACGAGCAGAAGACAATGGTGTCCTCGAGAAGAGATTTTGAGATGATTAAGAAAGATTAAAAATTTAATACCTCGTCCCTTAAAAAGGTACTTAGGGGGTTGGGTGTGTTACAGAGTGGTATTAGAATAGGTTACAACACTAGGCCTGGATTGGCCAGAGATCAGTGAAAGGGTTGGTATAATAAGGCAGAGATGAGCATGTTCAAAAGAACTTCTCTACAATAAAAATCATGTTCATTATCTACACAAGTCCCTTGAGGAGGAGCACAACAAATTGAAATTGCACTTTGGAAATTATGGGTGAATTTCAGTAGAGGGATGATATTGTCCCTTTTTCAAACTAATAATTACCCTTGCATGAGTAGGAGTATGATGATAAGCATTAATGGTAAGACCTGAATGAAAGAAGGGAAGAAATGGTAGAATCCTATTACAAGATTCTATCCTGTAAGTATAGATTGTTAGAACACTGGTCTTTGGGATTGTTGTTTATATAAGGGATAAGACCCTTACGAGAAATCCCTTGTGATTAAAGGAGTTTTCTATAGGACCCATGGTAGTATTAAAGTACTACTTAAATAAAGGGATAAATCATGTTTGTATAAGTCCTTGGGTCTATAGGATTGATCAAAAGTTGTAAGGTCAATTTGTTTGACCGTAATGAATGAAATTTATTGTTGAAATAATCTAGTTAAGCAAAGAAAAAAATAAGTTCTTTGAAGTGATTATAGTCCTCATAAAATAGGAAAAGAGGACATGAACATATGAGCCAATTTGTGAGCTCATGGCTATACAAAATGTGTACATGCCTATTAACATGAGTACTTTTTTATGCATGGAAGTGCAAGATGTGGATATGTTGTAATGCATAATATAAGGTTGCATGTATGTAACATGCAAGTAGACCCAGTATACCTATGATGGGTTATAAGGCATGGTCTACTAATGGACCTTTTAGAAGAAGGGTGACCTGATAACAATAGGGAAAATAACAGCATGAATGAAATGTTGGTAATGTTAATACCTAGTGCCTTGTGAGAATAGGGTTTTAATGATAAAAGAAATATTGATATAAATACTAACAAAAGTAGTGTTGGAGAAGTTTTAGATGATCAATGGGTCAGACTGACATCCAGAGGTGGATGGTAGCCATATGGATATGGTTTGGTATGCTCAGCTAGCAATAAGAGAGAATCTAGAAAAGGATTCCCTTGATAAAAAGGTATGTTGACCAAGAATGGTTTGAAGCATGAAGAGAAACTTGATAAGTTGTCTTGTTGCCTTGGGCACTGTTGAAATTGCCCATATTGTATTTCTAGGTTGTTGAATACTTTTATAGCAGTTGAGGCAAGAGTGTTTTCTTGCTAGTTTTTATCATATGGAAAGGGAAACATAGTTATGAATATGTATGTGAGACTTTCCATGTGAAACTTGACAGTTGATTGGCCATAAACTCTCAATAGAGAAGGTTTATATTGAGGTCAAATAACTAAATAGGAATGATATAAAAATGTGCAAGTGATGCACCTGTATGGTGTATGAGTGTATGTATGACTTCCTAAACAAGGAGGCAGTAAGGTAAGGAGAGTGCTTTCCTAGGTTGGATGATGACATGGATGCATGGTTGACCCTATGATGAAGGGTCTAAGTATTTTTTTTAAATAACAACTTGAGTAAGTATGAAATTCCTCATAAAGAGATAAGATGAAATGCTAGAAGAGAAAAAGTGACCTTTTGTTGGTTATTATCTTGTAAAGAGGGCAACATAATTATGATTTTATTGATGAGATTGGTTGTGTAAGTGACTATAAATTCTAAACAAAATTGGATAATGTTAAATCAATATGAATGAATGAGGTAAAAAAGTGCAAGTAATTCACCTGCATATATGTAAATATGCATATACATGCTTAAAGGTATGATATGAATGCTTGAATAAGTGAGATGTGAGGCAAGATTTGTACTTTCCAGATCTAAGTAATGCCATGGATGCATCGTTGACCCTCTGTTGGAAGGGTCTGATTTGTCTTGATGGAATAATGACTTGAGGAGGATGTGTTCCACTCCTCGGAAAAAGCTAGTATAAATTAGAAAGAGAAATTAGCAAGATAGCTCTGATTGACTAAGATAGAAGGCAAAATGAATATGCCTTTGAAAGTTGCATGTAGATGATTGTGAACAAATCATGAGTGAAATGATTGGAATCTACATGCAATGTGGAAACTGTGAAGTGTGTCAGTGGTGGACACACGCAATATACTAATGCATGTGATTAAGTGCATGGATTCACAACTTGAAAGCAAGCCAATAACATCAAGATACTTATTTAAATGTAAATCTGAAATGCATAATATGAATTCATACTTATATTCCTTGTGAAATATTGGGTAAATCCATGGAATGATGAAGTTGAGGTCAACTCAGATAGTGATGGATGGGCAACAAGAGAGTTGCATGTTGAATAAGTTCTTGTGGAGGAACTGTGTGAACTACTTTGTTTGAATAACATAGTTACAATCTTAAGGACTGCTGAAATAGTAGACAGTGGGCTAAAAAGACTAATTATATAAGAATATTGGATTACATTGTAAAACATAATGCATGCAAATGAATGTTGACCAATCCGATTTGGTAAATGTGCAGAATCGCATTGATTCATAATTAATTTGTGAACTAAATTTTGTTGTTGTGAGTATGTTGTTACATCCAGGAAAGGTCAATATGAACTTGACCAATATTGATCAAGGAATAGAGTGGGTAGATCCCAAAAGAGACAGATTGCAGAAACAAAGAAAGGGAAAAGGAGGAACACTTTTCTCATTTTTAAAACTCTGAGTTGCTTAACAGAGTTGTAGTCCTTAAAAGAATAGCTATGAAAACAAGTACAGCTGGTAAAAGGGAAATAAAACAATGAGTATGTTTAGATGAATTGGCTTAGTTGATCCATGTTAAGTAAAGGCAATGAGGCATTGGAATTACTCAGTTGGACTGAAAGTCTCGGGCTGTGTAGAAGGAGTTGGAAAAAGGGAAGAGCCCTTAACTCCTTTCTTGTTGAATATTATGTTTCTCTAGGGTGAGAAACTAAAGTGTTGATGAAAGCAAATGTTTTAACACCGGAATGATGATAGTTGTATGACTATAGAAATAGTTGAGAATTGTTTGCGTTGCACTCATGAAAATATGGAGGATAATGTGATGGAGTGCATAGAGATATGCTCGGACATTTTTGAAAAATGTTTATTGATTTAAATGTAATGATACATGCATTTTGTTTAACATGACAGTTGATATGATTTTAATTTTAATGATGCATGAATGTGTATAAAAGATTAGATTTGTTGAGGGAGGACAGCTACCAATGGTTGACAATCTCAGGAAAAGGAGAATTACAAGAATGATGTTGTTGAAAGATTGATAAAAGGGACTCTGGGAGTCCCCATGAAGCACCACTGTTGAGGTAATATCAGATGGGTTGTTGGCATTCAGGATAGGTATAAAAAGTTTCATGCACATGTGGCATAAGAATTGAAAAGGATTTGGTAAGAACCTCTTCTTAAATGTTTTTATTATTTAATTATATGCATGTAATTTTGGGTGGTTGTTTATGCCATTGATACCCAAGCAAGGTATGATTTGGGAGAGGAATCTGAAGGACGGAGAAAGGAAAATCTGATAGTCATGAATACTTTGACCAATTGGGAATGATTGAGAATAATAGTGCTCATGAGCAGCACATTGACTGAATGCATTAAGGAAATGACAGGGAAGGTAATTGAATTCCCATCATGGAAGGAAGATCTTCCAATACCCTACCATAATTGTAACAATGGTAAAGAAAGGAATTGGGTGGCCATGAGTGTTGGCACCCTGGTTACTAGTAAAGAAAGAATGCATAAATGCATTCATGTGAAACTTTTAGTTTCATGTATGTTGATTTGAGGTCACGATCAGCTAAAGCAGGAAAACACAGTCCCACTGTAATAATCAATGAGTATAAAGGAACTTTGTGGTGAGAAATTGGATGAGTTCCAACACACCATGGCAAGAGTGCCTAATATGAAATATAGTAATCCAAAAATCAATGCAAGAGTGCATTGTGTGTAAATGTGGACATGGACATTGGCACATTGGTTAAATTCATATGATGAATCAATTGCATTTGAAAAGGATTGGCATACTGAATTAATTCATGTGTAAGGAATGGTATTTCCTTTATATTTCAAATCATTGAATATGATGCAATTTTAGTATGCACAAGTTTTGAAATTGTTCAGAAGTCAATGCAAGTGTGCAAGGAAAATATAATGTGCATGAGAACTAACAATTTGTTTGGTTGTGTGAAGACAGAATTGCAGGAAGAAGGGTCTTGGCTATGACAGC
>ML797584.1:228242-241639 GCA_009831015.1 Picea engelmannii | reverse complement strand
GTGGGCTTAATAATAAAGAGTGTAGATTGTCTTCAATATCTTCATGATCATTGTGCTTAACTCTCCTTTGTAGTCTTGTTGATGAAGTAATGTATTGATGATAATCTTATGCAAATGGTGATGTGACTTGATGCTTTGATCTTTTATATCCTGCACACATTGAATAGATACTTGGTTAGATTGTTGTTGTAGTCTATCATTCTTCAACTTGTAAATCTTGTAAGTAAATGTACATAATATTCTTTTATTGAGTTATTCTTTATTGTAAAGTTGTAGCTTGTAATCCTTTGTAAAGAAACACCCTTTAACATAGTTGACCCCTTGCCCAATTTCTAGGCACTAGTCTTAGTTGACCTAGGGAAAAGGCTTGCTTCTCATGCTAACCCTTGCATTTTGCATGGTTTCCTTAGCATCTTAGGATTAGAATCCCCTCTAACCTTAACAAATTAAAATTAACTCCTAGAACTTAACTTTAACACATCTAGTAACTAAGGTCTACCCCCTTTGGCTTCCCTAGGAGTAAGCCTAGACGAAAGAGGTTCCGGTCAACGTGACAGTGTGGGCTGTGAACCTAGGCATTGTGCCTCCAAGGACACACTAAGTGAGACAGACTTAGCTCATGTTTGCAAGTGTGTATAAGGACGGCAATAGAGACCACATGGGGGACCCATTCCACACCTTGGGTGACGCCTTTCCTCTCCTAATGGGATTTCCCCTCTCTCATGGTCCCCCCCCCCCTTGAGTGAGACTCCCTCTTTTGTGAAATTTATAAACCCAGTACACTTTAAACCAATCAAATTAATTTTTAACTGATTATTTAGGGTTTTTCTTCATAGTAAATTAAATACATAGCAGAAATAAATTACCAGGAACTGAAAGTAAAAGTAGACAGCAATCACATCAAATGTGCACACTTATTTTTGGACAATAGTCACCGGAAAAACCCAAGGTGGGAAAACTGGTGCAGCAGATCTAAGGATTTTATTATTTCTGAGCAGGAAAATATAGAAAATTCTTAAAAAATAAATCGACCTTCTGCCAACAGCTGAAGAATATTCAGCAAAACCCTCTCCAACAAAACCCTCTCTAGATCCTCCAAAACAGAACCAGAACGAAACAATAGCCAGAAAGTGAGCCTTTGTGTGAATGTAGGGCCCTCCTACATCACTCTGTACGACCCTGCCAGATTTGGAGCTTAGCCTCTGCGATTTGGTGAAGAAGTGAGTCGATCCACCAGCTAGACTCTCCTCTGTCCTCCTGCAAAAACTCTCACCTGCAAGTCTGCAATCGATCTCTCTTCTGCTTGTGTGCCCCTCTAGCCCAGCTGATCTCTTTATTCTTCATTGAGAAAGTGAAACCATAATCTGCAAAAGGATTGAGGGCTAAGATCAACCCTCACCCTCACGAGGAGATCCATGGTCAAGATTAAAAGACCACAACATAAATTATTTTTCACTTTAACTTTAGAAAAAGTGCTCAATAAAGTCAAGTGAAGATTATAACACATCAACAGTTCGTTTCCTAAGTTGGACTTAGGAAAACATTTAATTAATCAACTCAACGTAAGTTTCATTGTCCTCCATAATCCTAGGACGTTGTGATAATGATGATGGAAGACCTTCCTTGCTACAATCTCAACACTCACTCTTAGCGAGGAAGGGATTCTTTCTCAACCCCATCTGATCTTTGAACTTCTCGAAATTTTTGTTGATGATTGCAGCTATGTGAGACATTCTCCAGCTTACAAACTTGTGAGATGTGGATCATTGCAGCTATGTGAGTCTTTCTCTCAGCTTACAAACCTGAGAGAAAGCCCCTAAGAAGGGTACGCGGTTCCTGCCTGAGACAGAGATGGAACGTAGAGATGACCTCCTCCATACAGAGAGTTGAGAAGAATTCCAGATGATTATCCAGTGGGAAAGGAGATCTGTTGAGTTAGACGTGCCTATGGATGAGCACAAGGTGAACATGTGAAATCCCAAAGTGTTGGGTGCATCATCATGTGAACAGAAATGAAGATGATGTATTAGCCTCCTCTGAGAAGCAGAGTTGACGAGAAGACTCCAGATGATTCCCATGTGTGATGCAGTGGGAAAGAAGATCTATAGAGTGGATGTGTCTGTGAACGAGAACAGGTGAACGTGTGAAGATCCGGTTCTTCTGTGTAATGCAGTGAACCAAAGATATGACATCCCTATGGATGTGCCCCTAGTGGATGAGCACTAGTGGATGTATCAGATCCCTTGCTATATATTGTTCAAGAGTCAGACCTGCCTGTAACCCTAATTGTTATGTAAAGTGTACAGGTCGGCCCCACCTTAATGTGATTAATAATAAATGTAAAATATAATTATTCTGGTTAATATTAATTATAATAATAATAATAACAATAATTTTAATGTGACTTAGAGAGGTCGACCCTATTGAGCCAATAGACACTTCTGTTGATAGGACAAGTCTAATATAAGTAAAGGAAGATTCCCCATTGTGAAATCATATATCTTTCTTGTGAGTTTGGAAATTTCAGCAAGTACACTTCTTTGGGAAAAGTGCACACCTCTCCTGGGCGGTAGATTTCTAGGGTTTGAAGCACCCTCTTGTGTGCTAAGGTTTATCTTGGTGGTGAAAGTCTTTCTCTTGAAGAATATAGCGAAGGATTTGGCTGGGTTTTCTTCCCTTGTTGATAAGGGTTTCCCAGGATACATCTTGTGTTCTTGTGCATGGTGCTTCTTCTTGTGATCTTGGTTGTTGCAACATTTATGGTTATGGTTGAATGCTAAAATGGAATGAACTTCATGATGAACCTAACTTATTGAAAAATCAACACTTTTGTCTGCTCAGTGCCTTGGTAAAGATGTCTGCCATCTGCTCATCAGTCTGTATGTAATCAAGCCTCACGACTCCTCTCTGTACACAATCCTGGATGAAGTGATATCCGATATCGATGTGTTTGCTACGATCATGAAACACCGGATTCTCAGAGAGCTTGATTCAACTCTGATTGTCACAATGAACCACAGTAGCTTCTAGCTCCTGCCTAAACAAGGCCAAAAGTAACTTCCTTAGCCACAGTGCCTCACATGCTACCAAACTGGCTTCCATGTACTCTGCCTCAGCAGAGCTCAATGCCACTGATCTCTGCTTCCTGCTGAACCGGGAATTGATGCCCGATCCAATGCTGGAGCAACAACCTGAAGTACTCTTCATGTCCTCTGTACATCCTACCCAATCAACATTTGTAAAACCTGCTAATATCACTCCACCACTGCTATCATACAATAACACGTACTCCAATGTCCCTCTAAGATAGCGAAGCACATGCTTCGCAACAATCCAATGTACTCTTCGAGGGTCCACCATGAACTGACTGAAAGAGTTTACTGCAAAGATGATATCTAGTCAAGTATTGACCAAATACATGAGCGATCCAATCAACTGACGATAGACAGTGGGATCTATTGTCTTTGAATTCGATACATCTTTCTTCCTCTAGTTGGTAACTAGAGGTGTGGACATGGGCCTACAGTCCATCATCTTGAACCTGCATAAAATCTCTACTGCATACTTCCCCTGTCCTAGAAAGAAGTGTCCATCCATCTATCAAACCTCCAACCCTAGAAAATAGTGCATCAACCCAAGCTCTTTCATTTCAAATTTTGCTGCAAGGTTGACCTTGCAATCTGATATCAGCTGCTCATCTCCAGTGAGAAATAGGTCAACTACATAAAGTACTAGTATAACAGGCTCCTTCCTTGCAAGAAAATACAGGTTTGAATCTGCCTCGCTCCGCTGGAAGCCCATCTCCCTCAAGTAGTTGTCAATCCTCGAGTACCATGCCCAAGGTGCCTGCTTGAGCCCATACAAGGCTCTCCTCAGTCTGCACACATGCGTCTCTCTGCTGCCAACCTCAAATCCCTCTGGCTACTCCACATATACCTCCTCGTCAATAACTCCATTAAGGAAGGTGGTCTTCACGTCCATCTAATGAATGCGCCAACCCTTCTCTGTCGCCAATGAAATGACTGCACGGATTGAAGAATACCTAGCCACTAGAGCGAAAGTCTCCTCGTAATCAACTCCCTCTCGTTGTGAAAACCCCTTGGCCATGAAGCGGGCTTTGTACTTGTCCACGCTTCCATCTGCTGCATGATTAACTTTGTAGATCCACTTGGATCCAACCACCTTTTTATCCTCTGGCCTCAAAACTACCTCCCATATATCATTTTTCATAATGGAGGCATATTCCTCCATCATGGCCTCCTGCCACACCTTATGATGTGGAACTCTCTTATAACTAGAAGGCTCAACATCAATGAGCTAAGTCATCAATGCCATATATCCAAGTCTCCCGGGTGGTTTGTTGCATCTGAAGTCCCTATCTGGAATCCCTGCCAACCTAGAATCACTAACTGTGGACTTGTACCACTTAGGTCTTGGCCTAGTAATCTTCTCTTGGTGAACTGCATCATGTTGCTCCTCATCATCAACTCGCTCATGATGATCCTATCCAACAGTCTCCCTCTGAACACCTGTATCCTGTGTCTGCTCCTGTGATCATGTCTTTTGACTCTGTGCCTCTTGCTCTTGGACTCCTGTGCTCTGTCCCTACTGGTTCTCTACACTTGCTAGCAAATCCTTCGATCTCCTCAATGCACATTCCTCCTCGAACTGCACATCTCTCCACACAATAACCTTCCTACGTGCAAGAACACAGATCTTGTAGGCCTTGGAAGCCTCTTTCTAACCAACAAGTAACCCCTTCACTGCTGTAGGGTCCATCTTTGTAACCTGTAACATGTAGACCTTCTCTCGAACCCCAATCATCATGTCCATCTTCTCACCTGACCCACCAAGTCTGATGAACACCTTTCCTTTACGTAAAGTGACCTCATATCCCTTATCCTCTAGAGTAGAGACTGAGATGACGTTCTTGGTTGGAACATATAACACATCACTGAAACAGAGTGGTTTCCCAGACTCCCTATGAAATGAGACTGTGTCAACTCCTTGCACCTTGCAACGCCTGTCATCCCCTAACTCAATGATTAGATTTACGCCTCCCTCTTGTAGCCTAGTAAACCACTCTTTGTGCCCTGTCATATGACAAGATGCACCACTGTCTACAAGCCACATGTCTGAAATAGTTGTACTAGACATACAGGCTATGAAGCAGAAATCCTCTTCAAATGACTTGGCAAACTCATCCACTACTGTTGAAGCCGTCATCTGTGGCTTCTTCTTTCTCTCTAGACACTGTGATGCAAAGTGTCCCATCTTGTGACACTGGAAACACTTGACTTTTGAGAAGTCAATGTTTTTCTTTCCACCTTTCCTCTTTTTCTTGCCCTTTGCTTGGCAACAAGGGCCAGAACTTCTTCCTCCTCTGCACGAGTTGAATATGATGGTCCTGCTTGACCAATTATAATCTCTTCCTACACAAAAATCATCCCACAGCCGCTGCCAATCAGGGAGCTTCTCCCGAGCCACCACATCACGGACAAAAACGTCCCACGACTTAGTAAAGCCATCTAGTGCAATTCGCACCAACTCAGGTTCTTCAGTCTTTTCTCCCACTGTTGCAAGTTCATCTCTAATTTGTATTATCTTGGTAAGATAAGGTTTTACACCCTCACCTTTGGCCATCTTGGTTCCACGCAATTGCTTACGCAGAGCCATCACTCTATTCTCATTTTTTTATTGGTAGAGGTCACTTATGGCTTTCCACATTTCTTTTGCCTCAGCTTTTCCTAAGAGATGTGGGACCACATGGTCCTTTATCCCATCAAGAATGAATCAGGCTCTTGGCCTTAGCCTCACCTTTCTTCCAGAGGACCAATTCAACTACACCTGTGGGAGTTGTTTCCTTGTCACTAACATGCTCTGACACATCTTTGACTTCCAATATCAATGTCATCCTTTCTTTCCAGGGGGGGGTAATTCTGAGCCCCTTGTAACCTGTCTTCCACCCTCAAACTCATGGCCATTTTCTGAAAGTGTTATGTTCAAACCCTCACTGCCTTAAATATGTGCCTGAAACTTTAGATTTATGTTGGATCTTGAAAACCCACTTGTGATACTGCCTCTTTTAATAGTCCTGCTCAGATACCATGTGAAATTTCTAAACCCAATACACTTTAAGCCAATCAACGGTTATTCAGGGTTTTTCTTCACAGTAAATTAAAAAAAAAAGTAGAAATAAATTACCAAGAACTGAAAGTAAAAGTAAACAACAATCACATCAAATGTACACACTTATTTTTTGACAATAGTCCTTAGAAAAACCCAAGGTGGGAAAACCGGTGCAACAGATCTAAGGATTTTATTATTTCTGAGTAGGAAAATATGGAAAATTCTTACAAAATAAATCGGCCTCTGCCAACAGCTGAATAATCTTCAGCAAAACCCTCTCCAACAAAACTGCACGACCTCTCTAGATCTTCCAAAACAGAACCAGAACGAAACAACAACTAGAAAGTGAGCCTCTGCATGAATGTAGGGCCCTCTTGCATCACTCTGTACGGCCCTGCCATATTTGAAGCTTAGCCTCTGCTATTTGGTGAAGAAGTGAGTCGATCCTCCCTCATGCGTCACCCCTCCTGCATCCTCCCTCCTACGTCCCTCCTCATCACCCCTGCGTCACTTTGTATGACCCTGCAAGATCTGAAGCTTAGCCTCTGCAATTTGGTGAAGAAGTGAGTCGATCCACCTGCTAGACTCTCCTCTGTCCTCTTGCAAAATCTCTCACCTGCAAATCTGCAATCGATCTCTCTTCTGTTTGTGCGCCCCTCCATCCCAGCTGATCTCTTTATTCTTCATTGAGCAAGTAAAACCCTAATCTCCAAAAGGATTGAGGGTTGAGATCAACCATCACCCTCATGATGAGATCAATGGTAAAGATTAAAAGACCACAACTTAAATTATTTTTCACTTTAACTTTAGAAAAAATACTCAATAAAGTCAACTGAAAATTATAACACATTAACAGTTCTTTTCCTAAGTTGGACTTAGGAAAACATTTAATTAATTAGCTCAGCTTAAATTTCATCGTCCTCCATCATGCTGGGATGTTGTGATGATGATGGGAGACCTTCCTTGCTACAATCTCAACATCTTTTGGGAGTGACACTTGGAGAGCATGCAAGAGGGGTCTCTCCTCTCTCCCTCCCTTAAAAGAAAGGTCCCTCTCCTCCTTTTTTCATCTATTCTCATAGCAACTCTATGCGGCCCAATTTTCTCCTCACTATGTCTTGCTCTCTCCCCATTTCTCTCTTGTAATATTGTTTCCACATTGCAACCATTCTTTTCAATAATAGAAGTGAAGCTTTGGAGGAACTCTTGGTGTTCTTGTGGTGATCTATTGGAGTACTCTTGGTGTTCTTGTGAGGTAATATTTCTACAATTTATGTTCATTTTGCTCGCATTGTTTTACTTGAAAAACCCCAAGCAAAGTATTTTGTTGGGGATAAAGCAATAGTAGTATTGCTATAGGTTTATGTGAGTTGTTTTTCTTTGAGTTTACAAAGTTTTATGTGAACCATTTTGAAAAACTCACTTTCTTGCCTCACTTTGTAGCAAAGATTTACTAGTTGCATGTTACCAAAGCTTGGAAGAGTGGACTCCAAAAGATTCAATTCTTTTCACTAATATTTCTGATATCATTTCAACACTCTTTTACATATTTTCTGCACTTATCTCTCTTTTATATCTTGCAATCAAATCAAGTTTTTTGTTCAAAGTTGTAGTATAAATTTTTTTGTTTTAGATACTAGCAATTACTAACTCATTTTAAGTGATTTCTAGCAATTTCCAGCAAACATATCTTGCTGTTTTGTGCAGGTTTTTGCCAGTCTAAGGGAAGGTGTTGCCCAATCGTGGCCACAAAAAGCTCAAGGAATCATTCAAGAGTAGTGGTACAAGATCCCTTCACCTTCTTCTCTTTCTAAAGCATTGTAAGTAGCCCAAGAGAGTCTCTTGGGCTTGCATTCTTTTCTCATCTTCATAAGTTGTAAATTGTAAATTATTTTCAAGTTTTGTTTATGCCTGTTATCCCCATTTTGTGGATAACAAAGGAGATTATGTCTCGAGGCCTTCAGGTTGTAAATATGGAGTGTCGAGAGACTATATGACTAGCAATACCCTTTTTCACAGATGGAAAATCCACTCACCACCGCAGATGGTCACAGTTTCGCAGATGGCATCCACCACACCAGCTGACTTTTGGAAGGCAGTGGGCCTTGCTCCATGAGGTACAAGTTAGTATTATGGTGAGCATCATTTCAATATTTAGGCCATTTGATTATGTTGTATCTTAGGTTGCTCTAGATTTCATGATATATGCTTGGACATTATGCCTTTTGCCCTGCTTCACTTTGGTGGTTGACATTGTGCCCTAGTAAGTGGTTTTCCTTGGCGATGGGTTTACTACTGGAAATTCCCTTAATGAGCCATCGTACCGTTCCCGACCATACTTACCATTTTCCATCATTATTCCCCTCCATTTCCTCATCTCTTGGGATTTTAAGGTGTATTGACCCAAGAAGGGGTTGTCCCTCATTCTATGGGAAGAAGGGGCTAAACATCCAGAGGGGATGATGTTGGCTAAGAGATAAAATCCTTGTATAAACCTTCCAGATTCTTCGCTCAGGGATCACCCAAGAAAGAAATAAAACACTTATCTTTGAGTAAAGGGGACCCACAATATAATAAAGAATGCTTAAAAGGTTAGTTGAAGGATAGGAGGTCTTATCACACGCTGACCTATCACGTCCATGGGCATCTAACGGTATGACATTATCATTTCTGGACATCATACCAGGGTAATGGATCTCAATTGCATGGTTGAGGGAAAGGGGGTCTCATCATGAGCCAACCTTCTCATCTCCATGAAAGTACATGTGGGTGACACTGCCATTACTTGGTCACCATGCCAGGGCAATGACATTCAACCTCTCCTTATCTATATTTTTTGCATTGGAGATATAAAATCATTGCCTTGGGAAACGTGAATTTTTATCTTTTGAAAGATCTCTTGCTTGTATTATGCAAATTAAGAAATCGACCCTCGGGCCTAATTAAAGTGGTTTTAACCACTAAGAAGACAAGTAGGTCCTGCCCAGTGAAGAGACACCTTTCCAGCGCCTGCAAGCTAGTATAAATAAAGGAGGCCAGTGCCCCATTTGTTCACTCACTCGTTCACTCATAAAGTGCGCAAGTTTCGAGAGATGCAGTTGGGAGAAAAAGGAAGAGAGAGGTGCATTGCTCAGTGCTGGATATTCTCTAGTGTTTTGGTTTACTGTCTTGGCATTGTATTGGCTATCTATATTAAGGAAGTTTTGTTGGGTTTTCTCCCCCATGAGGGTTTCCCAAGATAAATGTTGTGTATCACGTGATTGTGTTTCTCTCAATGATCCTACCTATGCTATGGTTATCTAGTAAATTGAAAAGAAACCTAATAATATCTGAAAACTTAACATAGAGTGTTCATTGGGTTCCTCCCATTAGTGAAGATGAAAGACTTCAAGAGGATGAAAAGTTTCAAGAGGAGGAACCACATGTTAACCAAGTAGAGATCAGTCAACAGAGGATTTCATCCGTGACCATCTTAGTAGAGGCTTCATCCTTGCCTATCACAACAGTGGTTCAAGAACAACTTGATCAAATACCATTATAGCAGGAGGAGCCACTTTTGGTTCAACTAAAGTATGATATCCCTCACACTTTGCTTACAGTTCCACATCCTGAAGTTGTTCTTCAAGAACTTGAGATTGATCAGAGGCTGGATATTAGAGTTCACCATGGCCCAATTGAGCTTAGAATGATGGAGGTATTTCAACAGGTTGATGCCAAGAGTTTCAACTCTCATGCATTCTTGCTTGTTAATCTTGAAATACCATCCTCTAAGTCCCAACCAGCCTTTAGTCAACTGGCACTCTTCAGTTATGGCTTCACCAACAAATACTTCAAGGCGACTTATGGTCACATGAGATTTCATGGTTGGTCCCTGTTATCGCACAATTTGTAGCTAGAAAAAAGGGCTATAATATAGAAGGCCAAACTAGCGTAACAGGAACCAATCCCACCCAATGTCACCACAATGGGATGGTTCTTTCTTTTTAGGGAGGTTAGGCCCAGGGGAGACGTCCCCGGTGACCTGAGGTTTTGAAGAGGCGAAAGGCTAATAAGACCAAGGTAAATATTTCCCCCTTCACAAGTCACCACCCAAACAGATAGTCCGGCCAAAGGCCAATTTAAGAAATAAAACCCCAAAAGAAGTGTACCTGCCTGTAACAAAGCAACAACAAATTGATATATGTAAGCTATTTCAATGGGTTAGTACTTTATAAGACTATCTGATAAATACATATAAGAAATTAACAATAAATGTTGACAGAGTCAATGTTTATCAATATCAATGAAATGTTATAACACTTCACCAATAAATATTGGAACAATGTAGCATTCAATGTAACCAATCAACACCTTATTCAATTAATGCTTAAACCATCATTCAATTGCTCTTAAAACAAAACGTTGTTGCATTAAAGATGAAATAACCAATGGTGACGTTAGCAACTAGGGTTAGAGTAGTTAGGGTTTGAAATTCAAAGAGTTTTGAGAGTGTTGTGATCAATGTTTCACTTCAACATTATAGGACTTTAGATCAGTGCCTTAGGGTTTAATGGAGTCAAAGGTGAAGGATGCAAGAGTTGAAGGATGGCAGATATTTCAAGGACTACAGGGAAGAGTTTTGAGGTGTTGCTAAGGCAAGGCCTCAAAATCAAAACCCTAGGGGAGAGAGGCTCACTATGGTGTTGCTACAGCAAGGCCTTGTGCTCTCTCCTCCTTCCTGGCAAAATGGCTAGCTCAAGAATAAAGTATATAACCAAAACAAGAGAGTTTGATGAGATAAGGTGTTGCTACAGCAAGGCCTTTCAGCAAACCCTAGAAAGAGTACGGCCCTAGTGTAGTAAGCCTAGGCCAGGGACGTCTCACTCTTCTTGGTTTCAAAATAGTACGGCTAGCAAAGAGGAAAAGGAAATAGGAGTGTAGCTATGGCTACGTTGTTTCTTTCCTCAACAATGGCTAAAGATTTCTCTATCAGGGGACATGAGACAATGACCTACTTGTATGCTTATCCCCTAGGGCTTTGATACAACAATATTCATAAACATATGCAAGAAATTAAACTACAACCATTCAATCAAGAAGTTTTGCAGAAAAATACTTATAATTCACCAAGAAATAACCATGCAAACCCTAGTTGTAACACCTTCCTTCAAGAGAAACACCATAGAATGTCAAAAATGTCTTCCTTCAACAAGTGCGCCTCACTTAATCAGCCAAATACCCAAGATAGGGCGCAAATTTCAGCCCTCCTTATGGACTAAATGAGTAGTGATGAAAAAATGAGAGTCAAAATCCCTCATTTATACAAAACCTTGACCTAATTTTACATTTTAGGTCAGGTAAAAAGGTCGGCAAGGCCATAATATCAAATCATATTGTTTTTACATTAAATTGTCAAATCTAAACACTAATCAAGCAAAAAGGTAAGATGTCACCCCTTTCTAGGGTGACGTTAGCCCCTATTAGGGAAAGTGCAGCCTCTTGAAGCAAGACGTTAGCCCTTTTTGGGCTCCTCCAAGATGCCACACGTGCCAACTGCCCTGTCCATCTACCGACATGCTCATGATGATGTCATAAGCCTCCTGGTGATGTCATAGGCCATCTAGAGCCAACGTCCCACTGAAAATGGGTCAATCCCCTAGGTCCAGCTGTGTCGAGGTGCCTCTGGTGGAACGTCCTCTTCTTCTCCGGTGCAAACTCTCTAATCAACCTCTGTCCTGTCTCTGTCCCCTGATGGAGTCTCAGCATCCATCTGGTGGGCTCTTCAGCCCCATGGAGGTCTGAACTGATCATCTCCCCATGTGTACCGGTCCAAATGGTACCTATCCGTCGGGCATGGTCTTGCACATCAAAGGCTACGCTCTCCGTGGGCTCATTAGTCACAAGGATCATAGCAATGTCAATCACATCTCATCATCAATATTATTAAACATATGCACAAAATCCCTAATACATCAATCAATAGCTCAAAGACGTTACACAAGCCTGCAATACAAGTCTAAAGAAAAAAACAAGGCGTCCTATTGGGCTAGTGTCCACAGGAAAAGGAAGGTTCCCGAAAAGACCTCATCCAAGCCATGTAAGTGAGTGATGTGGTCAGGGATGTCCAAGCATGTGGGTACAGTGAAGGCCAAGGACACAAAAGTGTTACCTGTGGGTGCCTTTGTAGAAGGCGAGTTGTACCTGTCACGGATGCATTTTTTCCAAGCTCATTCTTGCCTTTATTCTTTTTATTCTTTTATTCTTTTTAGCTTTTTTTTATTCAAGAGATAATCAAGGGACACTGCCTTGGCATGGTGACAAGAGCTGACAGTGTTACCCACAAGTACTTGCATAGAGATGAGAAGGTTGGCTCGTAATGAGATCCTCTTTCCCTTAGCCATGCAACCAGGAGTCACTGCCCTGGCATGGTAACCAACTGGTGGTAGTGTCATACTGCTAGGTACCCATGGTCCTAATAGGTTGGCTCGTGATGAGACCCCCTATCCTCTAACTAGGTCTTGTTTTATTATTTTTTCGGGTCCCTCTTATTTCTTGTTGAGAAGCCTTTTATTGCTTTCTCGGGGATCCCTGGGCGAAGCATCTCGAGGTTTTATTATTAGGCTTTTATCTTTTACCAGCTTGCTTTTACCTTCTGGGCCTTTAGCCCCTTCTTCCCACGAGGTAAGGTGTAGTCCTGAAAATAGGTCAACCCAATGCCTGGACAAGGGGAATGGGACAAGTGAGCGGAAAGTAAGATGAAGAAGTGGTGCTATGATGGGAGCGGACGATGGCTTTTCAGAAATCCCCCCAGTGGCAAACCAAAACCTACAGATACAGGCTTGCTAGGGCACCCTGTCAATCCCCCCAAACATGGTCAAGTGGGCAAATGTAAGATCCAAGCAGTCGTTAGAAATAAAAGGAATCAGATGCATATATTTAAAGGTTTTAACGATCAAATGCGACACATACCATGATACCTGGACTAATTACCTCATGAAGCAAGAACCTCTTTTGATACAGGACCAAACCAATGGTGATGGATGCTTCTACTGCTGACAAGATAAAGACGATGGAAGAAGAAAAGGTGGGCCCTCCAGGGCCATGATTGGGTCAATCCTGCTCTCGGTACTCCATGTCTAGGACCTGTGGGCCTCGAAACATGATCTCCTAGTTATCCTTGAAAAGTGGGGATAACATCTGGCTCCAACTCGGGGACATGTGCTCACCCCGTAGAGCACATGATAACCTCAACATCTTTGACATAACCTGCAGACCTGCTTGATTTCGAA